>CAKNXH010079650.1:0-52764 GCA_932178445.1 Andricus quercusramuli | reverse complement strand
TTGCATTGGAAATCACTAAACGTAATAATAATGAGCGCCAATGACTGGCAAAAGCCAAATTTCTACTTATGAGCTGTTTTCAAAAAGTAATCACTCGATTGAGTTCTATAGCTAATTGTGAAGAAAAATGCTCAGCTTCAGCTCGATTCACTTAATATGTGAGATTCTGAATAAAATTTACGAAAACGTTTTTCTTTCTAATGAGAAATGCGAGTCAAACTTCACCAAGCTTGCCGAACATCCTAATATCATTTTTCTCAATAAATAACGCATTCTTTTTAGATTCGAGCACATTCTGGGGCGATATGGATAAAGTTCAAAACAGGCGATTTTGTAACATTTTTGTCTTCATTCAAACAATAGGAGAGTAATCGTAATACTGGTAAACAGGCTACGTCACATCTACCAAGGTGACGTATTTACAAGACGTTTTTCTCCAAAATGATGAAATTTAAATATTTACACATTTAATCTGCTTTATCTTGCTTTTTTCGCGCCTCGCGCCTTGCTTTGCGGAAAATATTTGTTTAATTTTTAACTACTTTTAATCCAAAGGAGCTCATTTCATTCCTCAATACATTTTTAGCATTTCCATTCTGTACATTTTTATTGCATACAAGTTAGCAAATTTCTTGATTCGCCAAACGGATGAAGTTCCGAAAACGTCGGACCTTCGATTTTTTTAAAACTACGTATGCTTATGCTTTTAACGTGCCGATTAAGAATATAATAGTGAAAATTGGCGCAAATTTGATTTTCATGGGAAAACCCTTGAAAACCGTATTTCAAAATGCACATGTTATGTCATATTACTTTTTAGCCTATGAGTAACATTATTCGAGATATTCGACGTTGGATTTGGAAATTGACAAACATTTCTTATTTCCATTAAACGTTGGAAATGGGAACCTATGTGATATACACTAATTCTGTAGCCAGTCACAGTAGTGCCTTCCTGCCCGTCTGCCTCCCACCCTGAGAATTTGATATCTTGAATTTATGCCTGACTCTATTACATGCTTGACCGCGTAGAAAATTGCATATTGTTTCAGCCGATTCATCTGTGTGGATACATGTTGCCTCGGGAAATTAACGGTCAAGGAACTTGACAAATAGCTGCGGCGTGAACTCACAGTTCCTGCAAGCCTCTCCGGACTCCAGATCGGCAGAGATCTCCGCCAGAAAATCGCTCCAAGGATCATCAAAGTGACCCGAAAGTGAAGAATATTTCCGTGGCCCCAGTGAAGGCACACATGGCGTCAAACGCTGATAACAAGCCAAACTTGTCCGGGTTAACACTGAAGGTCCTAGATCGAGCCTCAGCGGCCAGATCCTCCAACATTGCTGCTAGAGGGCTGTTATTCCAGCTGAAATTAAGGAGGATGAACCTTTTTGCCAGTAGAGAGCAACGAAATGACAGAAGAGTTTCGGAAGCCTCAGAGAGGAGCACAGAGATGGGGGTCGAGCTCATTCACCCAAAGGCAACCCTGAGAGAAGCGTGATGGACCGTGTCCAGCATTTTCAGGGCGGTGGCGCTAGCTCTCAAGAAAAGAGGAACACCCCATTCCAGGCGTGCCTTGTGTAGACAGTGAGCGAAAGGGAAGGGGAGGCGCCCCAAGATCCGACTACGGATTACAAAGAATATCATATTTTAGTTCATCTTTTTTCTATTGAATTAATGATACACATGCTGCAGAGTATCTTCGTTCGAAGCAACTTCTTTAAACCAACGTGGAGAGATTGGGTACTGTCTCCCTAAAGGACATTCCCTCATTTCAATTACGGTCATTTTGTCAACTGCACCGCTTATCATGTTTATTTTTATTCTCGAATGATATACATCTGCCTTATATATTCCAAGAAGAATCCCACTATACTCTATTATTCCAAAAACGTCACCATTGGATGTCGATAAAACAATATGTTCTCGAGTTGGCACAAGCACATATCTATTCTGTTCTGCTCGCAAATTAATTGGTAAACCGGCAGGAATAACATATCTTCGAAATTCGAATTGCCGGTTCTGATTTGCCTGGGGAATAAGCCGAATATATCCAAGTTTTTCAAGTGGATATCCAAGTACTTCATGAGGAAAACGCCTGCCCGGAGAAGACCTAGACATTCTGGCAGAAGAAGAAGGAGAACTAGGATCACGTTCGACATTGGGATTCCGTTCACACTGTAGTGAATCGTAATTTGCAGGAGCTTTAATAAAACTTCTTGAGAAGATTGCTTGACTTTTGCCAACTGGACAATCCCTTTTTTCATCTGGAGTCAAATTATCGACTGCGCCGCTTATCATATTCATTTTTATTCGTGACTTATCTGTTCTATAAATTCCACGAAGAGTCCCACTATAATCCAATATTGCAACAATGTCACCATTGGATGTTGATAATACAATATATTCTCGGGTTGGCACGGGCACATATCTATTTCGCTCTACTAGAAATTGAATTGGCATACCGGCATGAATAACGTATCTTCGAAATTCAAATTGCTGGTTTCGATTTGTGCGAGGAATAAGCCGAACGTATCCAAGTTCTTCTGTTGTGCATCCAAGCACTCGATCTGAAGGAAGCCTGCTCAGAGGTGAAGTGGATCTGACACGAAGTGGAGGGTCCTGAAGAGATGTCCGGTCAGGTGAATGTTGTTGTGGAGCAGCAGAGGAGGAAGAAGAGACAGGATTAAGTTCGATATTGGCATTTCGTTCACACTGTAGTGAATCGTAATTTGCAATAGCTTTAATAAAACTTCCTGAGAAGATTGCTTGACTTTTCCCTATTGGACAATCCCTTTTTTCATCTGGAGTCAAATTAAAAACTACGCCGCTTATCATATTTATTTTTATCCGCGAATGCCGTCTGTCTCTCCTATAAATTCCACGAAGAATCCCATTATAATCCAATATTGCAAAAATGTCATGATTGGATGTTGATAATACAATATATTCTCGGGTTGGCACGGGCACATATCTATTCTGTTCTGAAAGAAATGTAATTGGCATACCAGCTGGAATAACGTATCTTCGAAATTCAAATTGAAAGTTCTGATTTTTCTGAGGTATAAGTCGAAAATATCCAAGTTGTTCTATTGTGCATCCAAGTGCTCGATCTGAAGGAAGCCTGCCCGGAGGAGAAATGAATCTGGCAAGAAGTGGAGGATCCTGAGGAGATGTCCGGTCAGGTAGATGTTGTCTGACAGAAGAAGAACCAGTATTATGTTCGTCATTAGGACTCCTGCTAGCAGGAAACCTGGAATTGCCACGAAAAGGAGCGTCCTCTGGAGAAATCTGGACAAAAAAATGTTGTGGAGCAGCAGAAGAAGAAGAAGGGCCAGGATTACGTTCGATATTAGGTATCTCGTCGGGCTGTGAACTGCATTCTGCAAGAAGAAAAAGAAGATTCATTTTTCTCGTCCAGCGCATTTATGTCAATATCTTTAACTGAATTCAACGCTCCTTTGTAGGAAGCATCTTTCTGATGTTTCAGTAAAAACTACGAAAAGTATTTTTTTAATTATAAGAACACTCCACGGTGGAAACGGTTTTTAATATATCCAATTCTTTGACAAATATGTTTTTACTCAGCTTCACTGTCAATTCACACATAACAATCATTCTAAATAAGCGAAATGAAGAATTGAATTGCAATTATTTCAAAATTCCATGAAGAAGAGTTGAGCATCAAAACTTTCAAGTTGAAATTAATGAAAGAATTTGTTAAAATTCTCCTGAAATTCTCATAAGCTTCATCGAAGTCTTTTGAATTCAAAAGGACATAAGACATATTAATAATACATGTAAGTCACTTTTAGTTAGTTTCAGTTACATTTTTGGTTAAAAATTAGTATGGCAAGGAACTGTATTTAAAAACAAAATCTCATTTGCATATAACGTTAGGCTTGATTTTAGTTTTTTCTCTTCATTGACATTTATTCTCTATATATAAATATATTGAAAATGCATGTACTGATATACATATATAGTAATAATGATGATATACATAATATACAATATACTAGCTGTTACCAGCTGTCATTTTCATTTGAGAATACCGCTTAAACATGTAGGATTTCTTCCGACCTAACCTTTCCGACCTAAACTTTCCGACCTAACTGAGAGTTCAAAAAATATGTGTGCATAATTTAGTGCCGATTGATAAAAAACTATGGATTTACATAAGCATCGTACGTTTTAGACCACTCCATTTTATATTTTAGATAATAATATATAATATAATAATACACATATACATATACAATTATCCCCTTCTATATTAACGTCATTGTAAATAATTTAAGTGCAATTTTTCAATTTGTTTAAAATTTAACCATTTGATTAGTAATACAGAAATTATTGTTAAAAAGTAATTAATTTTTTTTTAAATTAAACTATTTTCTTGAAGATTCATCTTCTTTGTCCAACTGTTCTGCGAGAAATTAAAAACTCAATTTTTTTAGTTCCTACTATCTGCTCGAAAATGCATATATTATATTCACCAATAGAATTAACGATGACCGCCAAAGTGCAAACAAAAGTACAGACCACGCGCATTTTCGCAAAGTAGAGAAAAAACTAATTAATGCTTCAGTGAATAATTTGGTTAACAACTGTATCTAAGGAATATTCCATTGCATCATCAGAGTACAAATGTATACACAAGAAGCCGGTATCTCACACATTTGTGAAATAACGACTTTAAATAGCGACTTCATTAATTTTAATTGAAACATTCTGATCTCGAATGAAAGGTGAAACGATTTATGTAAAAATTGATATATATATATATATATATATATATATATATTCTAGTTGGCTTTTCGTATTCCACGTAGCCAATTTTAATTTGCTGACTCCCCCTTTCTGACCAACTTAGTTTACGCATGTTTTTGTGAATAGTTTTTCAAAAAAATAATGGTCGTCAGAGGTACGTGTTCATGTTCTTCACATCTGGGCAACAATATTTTTGTTTGAAATTGTGGATTTTAAATAAAAACCTAAGTACTCTAAATTATTGTATAGAAAAGTATCCTGTTACCTCAAGATTTTGTTGAGACATTTTTTATGGATTGCTTTAAAAGTAAAATAATTATTTGAGTCGAATAGTTCTGTGCATACATAATATTTAATCATTTAATATGGGCGTTGATCTCCCAAGAAAATACATAAAGATTTCCAAGATCTACCTCGAGTAAATGCCACGCACAATTGTCCATGATTGAATACATCTTTACGAAGATCTACTCCAATTTTTTAGGAAGTTTGTCCTTGGCTTTTATTAATTGTCATAGCAAATGTTAATTTGATTGGAAATTGTCGCCGCCTTAAAGTGAGAGGATGTCTTCACAATATAATGAAATGCTATCTTAGAATATTATAAGCAAGTTCAAGTATTTGTAATCGTGTTCCGTCGCATAAACCTTCATTAAACTTAAGTTTTGTTTAAGCATTACGATCGAATTATTTGTTAACCGTTATTCATACCGTGGAAAATTAGGGGGGTTCAAAGTATTCAGATATTCTGGCAGTATCGCGTTAGTAATATCTCCATTATCGCAATTTTCCGTACAATTTACACTTGTGTAAATCCGTGCTGTTGTTCTGTCGAGTAAATATACATCTCTGCAATTGATTCCTTTAAAATCAACGTTACGTGCGGATAATATGGCCACCTTAGCTAGATCTTCATATCTACGATTATTAATTGTTTCTTTAAAAATGATTTCTACTATATCGTCAGTTCTAGGAGCTATACATTGTTCTGGTGCTAAAAGATTATCATTATCATTGTCATTCAAACTACTATTGCCAACACACAAAAGATACTCAGCGAATTCTGCTTCCTCTGGTAAAGTTCGCATATTTTAAGTTAATGAAAACACTGAACAATGTGTCCATAATGCACTGACTTTCACAGGTAATCCTTTCCAAAAATCTCCTAACAGCTTGTTTTCCCGCCAAATAGTAAGCCATTATCCATGAAATCACGTAGAGTTCTGTCAATCAATTCCAGTGTATATCTTGTTGCCATTGGGGAACGTTTCTCAAATATTGTGCATCTTTTGATTGATTTCGGATGTTTGATACGGAATCAGAAAATTGAGAAACAGGCATACCGAAAGATGTGTGCACAATTTTTCCATTGGGAAGTAATATTGCAGCAATCCCTGAAAATGCCATTGTACAAATAATTTCCCTTTTTATTCGTAAAAAATGATACAATGTAGTGTAAATGAATGTTTTGCCTGATCCACCTGGCCCATCAATGCAGAAACATGAAGCACTTGTTCCATTTGTCATGAAAACATTCAATACTTTATTGATAATATTCTTCTGTTTCGGGTTAAGACCTTCATATTGTCTTTTTCCAATTTCTTCATGTTGGTGAGCTGAAATATCATCATCATTTGTTTGTTCATCGATAATAATATTGAGTTCATCTAATTGCGGCATCTTTGGAAAATAACTTCGATCAGATGTATCACGTAAGAGATAGGTATTAATTTCAATATATGATCTTTGATGTGCTTCCTCTAAAGTACAATTCCTTAGAAAGTTTGGGACATAGAATATTTGAATTTTGCCCAGAGTTCTTCTGGATTGTTTGGATGGCAGTATATAAAAATACGTACAAACAAATGCCTTAATTGATAAGGCATCATCCATATTTCTCCTTCTGTCATTGAACGATCCCACTCTGTGTCGTCTTTGATGAGACCCAATGCTGAACATACGCTGTGGAAGGTATCATGTGTATTACCATTGACTGTTTTGATATCATCAAAACTTGTGGCTCCTTTAGCAGTTATCAGTAATAATCATAGATGAAATAGTTCTACTCGACTGGAACGGATTCTTCCAATAACGTTAAATTGCGTTTTTCAAATAACCCATTTAAATGTATTGACATCCGTTTGTTTCTTGATTACATAATGAGACGGGATTTCCGCATACGTGAATTGCCTAGCTTCGGGATCACGTTGATTCAAAGCGAAATAATCAAGTAACATAGTTTTCTTTTCTACCGCAGTTCTTATGGAATTATCATTTCTTTCATCAATGACAGTAACGGTTTGTTGATTATGTAAATGTACTGGCAACCGCATAATAGAATGGATTTTATTTTGCAATGGTCTTCCGTATATTTGATCGCATGCTCCAACTGGACTGACTTATCTAGTTTCTATGAATTTCGAATTTCGTCGTGATGAATAACGCTTTGACTACTATCATTTTCGGTAACAACTACAGAAGCAGCGTCATGTCCTTTGTAGATATACTTATACAAATATTCTACAGATTTGATGCTAGACACTACTTCTACATTAATGTAAGAATTAAATAATTGTAATAATTCGTCATAGGCTGGAACAACATATTGACTGCAAGTCATGCCTCCAATAGAACGATTATAAATACCTGTATTTCTGCGACCATACGTTGGATATCCATTTTCATCCATCATTGTTTCTGCTTGGAATTTGTTTGGAAACTTTTTGGAGCATTTGCCTTTTTCGTCTTTGCACTAGTCTCCACATGGACCATGAATCATCTTTTCGAAATCAATGTTATGAAGTATGGGATTTTCACATGGATTTGGAGTTCCCGCAGATGTATGTTTATCAACTATCTCACGAGTAGTTATTTTATTATTTTGTTTGAACGTTATCAATAGATGAATATGACAATGATATTGATGAGTTTATCTTTCTTGATATTGAAAACGTGTGAAACAATGTCAGGTCTGTCTGATGATGTTTGCCCAGGCAATAAATTCTCCTGGATTTCACGCCAGTTGGAATTACATGTCATGGTTATAAATGTCTGGTTTACCATATTTTCTTACGATAGGCATTGAATCTTGATAATGCTGTAACATAATGCATGGTGATCCTATAAACGATGATGGAGGGATTACCATTTTGCCAACATGGCTGCTTGTGTTACCTGCTGTACGTGGTAAATGGTCAATCAAACCTTGATAAGTATCAGCCCGAATTGTTTTTTGATTCATTCTACAGAAATTCATCGTATGTTTTTCCACTTTCACGTAACTGTCAACAATCCATTGCTGGAATAATCGCCTTCCGATTAAAAATACATTATTATTTCGAGTGGTCATTCTGTACTTTATGTATGCAGATCGTGATACCCGCCTTCGTTTGTTAACGCAGAATATATTTCCATGCAAGCCCCTTGTACCATATGGATAAAATAATGGGTATATCCAACGTTCAACATTGGGGTTCATGAAAGTTATGTATTCAAGCTCTGTAGTATCCCTATTATGTATATTCACAAAATATTGCGGAATATCACCGTCAGCAGTTGTTGTGAAAATTGTAGCAATATCATTAAATTTATAAAAATTATACCGTCTTCTATCCTTTCCAGGTTTTGAAGAAAATAATACTTTCATTTCTGGTTCAGACTGTGTATTATCGTTCATCATTGATTGTTGAATCTCCTCATGCATCATTCGGTATGATTGTGCGAATACATTGCAGTTGCGAAGAGAATTATCTACGGCATCAATCAGTTCCCTATTCAACGTCGAGGTCTGGTTGCATCGAATATCCGTAGCTTCATTTCGATCGACGATAAATAGTTGACTATAAGAAGGACTTTCATCTGCAGGAGAATATAAATGTATTGTTGTATCACCTTATAAGATCGAGAAAATCGTTTGATAGTTCGTGTGTGCCATTGAGCAAGCTCTCAAGTATCGGTGGTGGATCGGGTAATGTTTTAAGAATGACTTCACCATTGCTACAAAAATCATTGAATGACTTTTTTTTGTTAGCTACTTTTTCAGCTTGGGAGTGTCTGGCATTACAATGTTTACATAAAATATTCATTTGCCCGGAATAGTGTTCTGTTACAGCTGGAGTTGCAATATTGTCATAAAGATTTTGAGGATACACAGAAGGTTGACAGTTTTGAGATACATTCTCATTTGAATTAGATGCAACCATTTGTTCATTTCCTAAGGACTCAACCGTTACATTGTTATTTGCTTGTACTCTCATCCTGTGGATTTTGCTGAGATTCTCTCTGTTACGAATGTCCTTCTGACGAAGACGATACGCTCTTTGCTCAGCAGCAGTTTTTCCATCCGTCTTGTAGTAATGATTCCTATCCTGTCATTTTTTTCTGCTGAATTTTGAGAGATTCACAAATCCATGTAATTTCTGTATGTGCAATACTTGTTGATTCTGCTGGTAATCCTTTGATTTTTTTTCGTTCAAAAAGTTGAAACTGTTCTTCTTCAGCGAGAGAGCGTTCAACAGAATGTTGACAGTTTTGAGAAACATTTCGAATGTTACGAATGTCCTTCTGACGAAGACGATATACTCGTTGCCTAGCGGCAGTTTTCTCACGACTTTGTCGTAATGATTCCTCTTTTGCGATATTTTTCGATTCAACTTGGCATGCTCCACAATTCTGTGAAATTTCTACCACTATAGTACTTGTTCATTCTGCAGGAAATTCCTTAATTTCTTAATTAGTATTAGGAGTTTGTCCTGTACAAATATCATTTTCAATTGTTACAACATTATTAACATTATAGTAAGGTAGATTGTAATACAATTTCCAAAAGTATTCTGACTCATTTCACAATTACGTAATTTATTTCCTTGGTGAGTCAGATAGGAATTCATTCTGAGCTAATCCAAACGAATGCATCAAGGCTTATTTCGGATTTAATAGGCTTGCATATGCGGTTTAAACCGTTAGGAAGTTCCCGATTCACAGCAGAATAAACTATAGGCCTGTAAGATACCTTTTTAACTACCCAGCGCCATATGTCACTCAAAGTATTGGCTGATTCCAAAAAATTATATTATGTCATCCATTGCATAGGTCGCTAAAAGGAAAGAACAAACAAATAGCTAAGTTAAATCAGTACCAGTTAAATTATTCATATACATATAATTTAACTCTCACTAGTAGTGGTTATATATTTACTTGAAATTCTGCTTTTCTTTCTCTTATCAATTTCAAAATTATTTTGCGGGGCCTGATTTTAAGTTCCATCTCTTGTAGATCATCCTCGGTTAATTCATAAAAAGAACTATCATTTATACCTTGATCTGAAAAAATATAACAAAATAATAATTACAAATTTGATAATAAAATCGATAAACCTAATTATGTAAAGCGAGAGTTTGAGAACGCAATTTTCATGAATGGCAATCTACATTAAATGAATTATCAGTATATTCCTTTGTTTCATTTTGCTACTGAACAAGACATTTTCCAACTATATACAGAGAAATAACATGCCACTGCAAATTTTAAGACAAATTACTTATTGAATTAATTACTTGTCAAATGATTCGTACTTGACAATGTGAAAATTGTCTAAATTAATTTCAAAAACTTCATTCACTTAGAATTTTACGAATGACTCAAATTTTGGAGAGATCTGGATAACGATGAAAATGGCCAAAAGTACCAAACATTATATCTCACCTTTTGCAATGATACATTAGAGACGAATGTGACGGAGACTGATGAACAAATCATCTGAGTTTGGTTTACTCCAGCAGCATAAAGTTTTGAAATGAGCCAGATCAAATACTTGAGTGAAACGCAGAGAACTGTTATTGTCATCAGCTTCAATATAATAAGCATTCAAGTTTGTGTCAAAGAAAGAGCACGAGCAAGCTGAAGTTATGAAGAAAACTTCAGTTTTTCGCAAAACAAGGATCTCTTTTATGTGTCCAAAAAGAGGCAGATTGTCTTGTCGAGTATTCTCAAATCTATATATACGTTCCTGTTCGATATTCTGTGCCATTCACTCGGACAGCTGAAGAACGGAAAATCTCACCAGTGTCAACATATCCGAGACCATACAGATTCTCTCTACTTGAGGTGTTTTGCACTAAATCTGTGGAACCAGATAACACCTGGAATCTGCTCAATTTTACATCTTTCGCTCCCCACTTTGAGCTCTGAGCGCACTGTGAAACTCGTATAAGTGTTTTGCGTGTAATTTTAAAATTGTGCACATTCTGAGCACGCAATTCAATTCCAGCATGGTTCCTTTCAAATCGAACGCAATTGTAAAGAGGCATCGGGCCGGATCACAATATGCAATCAGCATAATGAGATAGGGGAGGAAAGTTATTTATAGGGTTCAAATCGGGAAACAATCTCTGAAACGCCATAAAAAAATCTTTGACGAGAGCTCTCAGATAAGGTATCAATGATTCCGTTATATTCGGAGCAAAAGCTAATTCCATGATTCTGAGCAAGTACAGAACAAGCTCCAGGTATTCATCTTCAGTAACAACTTTTCCAGAAACTAGAAAAGGAAATACTCGCAGCAAAAGCCACATCTGCATACCTTTCTGACTTAGTGAATGCTGTTTTTGTTAAGCTTGGCCTAATGTAGCCATAATTAAATGCAGATATTCTTCCATTAAAGTAAATAATGTCGAACTTTTTCCGCACCAAGACAAGATTATTCAAAACCAATTTCCACACCATGGGACCAACGCCCTGTAAGATGTCATGGAAGACATCGAAAACTTTGTTTCGAGATATATGGAAATATCGCAATTCATTCAAACAGCAAGATCCCTTAACACCTGTTTCTGTCATCGATTCTGCCGAAAAGTTTGTTTCCTCTAAGAGAGCAAGATGTTGTCGGTAAAGGTGTTCGGTCCTTTCTACAGCTGTTTCAGTAGATCCAGAATGAAAATCTACTCTGTTGTACATGCACATTCGACAGAAATTGTTTGCAGATGGACCAAGAAGATTATAAATCTGGTGTGCAGCAAGTCCATCACCACAGAATGCAGATACAGATGCTCTTAGAAAAAATTCCTCTTCACCAATTTGAATTATAACACCTTCATCGCTTTCTAATTTCTGAAAATTATTCAAAAATGGAGCAAGTATGGCTTTGAATCCATACATCTTAACATCTGCATCACATCAAAGATGGAGAACATGGATATCGCTGAGTTCAGAGTTCATGTGTACAGGAAAATTATCAATTACGTAGTAAAAAATTCCCAACTTCGTTCAGAATAGCTTCTCGGACTGTATCGTTTGATAAAGCTAGACCAAATCCTTAATAATAGGCACATACTGAAATGTTTCCACTACCATACTCGGAATGAACGTTCAAATCGCACTATCAAAAGTACTATCGACACGATAGCCAAGAGGTATTTCTTCGGCGTCGATATATCCTCATTTCTTTCTGAGAGCATCAATCTGTCCATCTAAAGTTCTGATGCCATTGAAGAGATTCTCAAAATCAAAAACCTTGAGCAATTTTTGCATACTATTATCGTCCATGAATTGTTGATCTTTTAAAGAAGACGAGATTTCTCTTTTGAAGGAATCGCGTATGAAAAATGGTATTTCCATAAGCCAGGAATGAAGACAATTTTTATGAAAAAAAAATTCTCCTGCCCACAAAAGTTATTTAGCCCGCATCAAACTCACAAGGTATTTATATTATACGAGATTCAAGAAAAAATTGGGGTTTTTTTTTTAAACAAAGCCAAAAATTCAAATACGCATAACTCTGTACAAAATTCTTTTTTCACAAATCGCAAAAATACGTATTGCCTAATTTCCTCTAAAAAACAACAAATTTTGTCCCCGAGAGATTCTGCAACTTCAAGTGTAGAACCTGCCTGATGTGAAATGGATTCGGTCCTTAAAAAAACACTTAATTTTATTTGACTTTCTAAGAATAACTTATATTTTACAAAATAATTAATTTCCCATGAAATTCGTTGAGAAAATGATGCAGCATTATTGTTCATAATGATTTTAATATTTTGATGTATTCTTCGAATAATTTCAATAACGATTTCAACTGTGAATACATAAATTATCATTAATGTATTTAAATTATGATTGAAATGCTCAACTGTTATTTTAAGTAATTTTTTGATTATTTTTGTAATTATTTGTTCGGAATTTATTGAAACATATTTTAAACAAAATACTAATGATATGTGGAAAATCGGTGATCGATTATTGAGTTTTCACATAAAATCAATATTTTGTTCAAAATATCTTTCAACAAATTTCCGTAATATACGAACTAAAATTATGAAAAATAACACAAAATAACATTTGAGCATTTGAATCATAACTACAATACAGTAATGACAATTTCTGCATTTACAGGTTGTATTATTATAGGAATTTAGGAATTCTCACTGTTTAGATTGTGCTGGAAGGAGGGGGGGGGGTGACGGGAGCTCAAGAAGCAATAGGCGCCAAATGTTGAGATCTTGATTTATTTGGTAGAACCACACTACACCACAACACTCGTACCGGTCGACCGCACGTCCGCGTTGGATTACACATGTTGAATAGCTACACTGAACTGCACGGCCGATGGCTACAGCGTAGCCACATACGTGCCGACTCACGTCCGTTTGGGGCGAAGCAGGAAGAGTAACTGGGGGGAGTAGACGCGCAACAGTTGACGAGAGGGACCTCGACGGCCCTCAAGTGGCGCCCTCTATTGGAGACGAGCCGAAACTAAACATACCGCCCGCCTTGTTCCTTGAACGATTATCAGCTAGCCGCCCGCCATAAGGTCGAATCTCCATGCTCCAAATCGACTGAAGTCGCTGATGACGTCGCTTCGTGTTTAACAACACTCGCTCATTCATTCTGACTTGACGGTCATGAGAGGCACCTACTGGTGCGTGGGCCCCATGCCGCTCAGCAACCCCGGCTTATGCCGTGCTAAACTCAAGGGAAACCCACAAAATCCTCTGAGGAAGTTGCAAGTCGATTAGTGTCAATTACAATCTTTAAACTTGTGTCTCGTAGTAGTATTCGTATTATTTAGTTTCGCATTAGAGTGACGGGAGCGATCCAACCGCAAGGATCAAACAATTTAGCAGGGGTGACGAAAATGGTGCGCTTGGTCAAACTATGCGAGTCAATCTCAGGTGGAGTCAGATGAACTAAATCACTCTGCAGATCCCAGCAAACGCCGAGCTCGTTGGTGATGCCGTCACTGCGAAGTTGAAGTCAGGTCGGGCGAAGACGGTCTAGTTCTGGCAAATCTGCCAGTAGCTCCGGTCGATTGTCGATCCATTTGTGGAGAGGAAATCGCCGATAAGTTGCTCCTGTAGCTGCCTCGCTTCTCGAAGGCCATTGCATTCCGTCAAAAGGTCGTCGACAAAGCGATCTTTTGAAAAGAATTGGGGCAGAAGTCAGAGCCGACTGACGGTAGTGTAAGACTGGGTTATTCTCGCTGGTACTCAATAAAGTGTGTTGCCTATCGACATCTTGTTCGTTCACCGGAATTTGCCGACGCATCGGGCAGGATTCAGCGCTGTTATCACGCTTGTGTCGTCTCCATCGAATTAGTACGAGGCTTGAATTGATTTGAAATTTGGGCCCAGTGTGAAGCGTGTCATTGAGACTGTAGCAAGTAGATGTAGGTCTTGATGCATTGAAGATTACTTTCAGGCGGCGATGATGATCTCCCCGTTGCCATGCTCCATGATGTGGTATGTAGTGAGTGGGGCGAGCGTTCGCGCACAGCTCGGTCTGCAGGAACAAAGGTCAAACGTCGGCTCCATGGTAGAAGATCGACACTTCGAAAATGGCGGATCCGTGGGTCGGCGAGATTCAGTCCTTGCCATTTGTTGTCGTCCTTGGAACTGTTGAGCAGGCAATGATTGCTGAAGAGAAATCTGTCAGCTGAATCTGAGTGATCTGTGAGTTAATCTGTTGAGGCGAAGACTTCAGTGTCTGCTGTTGATTGATCAGGTTAGACTGTTGATTTATCTGGTTAGACTGTCGATTTAGCCGACTAGTCTGTCGTTTCATCTGCACTGCAGCTCCTGCGTCTGATTCTGCAGGGGACTCTTCATCTTCATAATATTGTCAGCCGAGGGCCCAGTTACAAAACCCCCAGTTGTCTTCCAAGCTTGCTGAGGGGTGAGTGAATGAGCAGCCATCGTTGTATTTGTTGTTCCACCCTGCGTGGACTCGACGGTGTGTTGTCCATTGGCCCGCTGCTATTGTTGTTTGGCTGACTGCTGCTGACCCTGCGTCGATGCTCGTAGATTTGAGTGCGTGCGTTGATGAGAGCACTTTCGATGTCTGCGTATGAGGTTCTACATCGTAGTCCGCATCTGGAGGCTGATGGATGAGTCCCATATGATTCTCCGGGAACGCGGCCCAATAATTCTCCAATAGCTGAAGGCGAACAGCCGGTGCCCCAGGTGTCCAGTCGGCTGCGGGATTGTCCAGGATTGTTGCGGCACATCATCGCTAAACGTCACTGAGCTCGGCAATTGATGAAGCATTGACAAGGAGGTCGAACCCCGCCCACCAAATGCGCCATAATCATTGAAAAAGAGGAAGACAATCAGTGAAGTATGTGCAACGCGTATGTGCGTGGTGTGCGTAGGAGAATTCTCGACCGTGTGTGATCTCGAATTTTGAGACAGAGAGAGAGAGAGAGAGGCATGTGTAGGAGGAGTCTCGACCGTGTGTGAGCGATAACCTCGACTGCTTCTCCCACCCGCTCTCACGTATATTGTTTATCATGAGAGACAACTCGATCACGAGATGAGATAGCGCTCGAACGTGTGTGGGGGACAGCTTCGAGAGAGAGAGAGAGAGAGAGAGAGAGGCATGTGTAGGAGGAGTCTCGACTGTGTGCGATCGACAACCTCGACTGCCTCTCCCACCCGCTCTCACGTCCATTGTTTTTCATGAGAGACTACTCGATCATGAGTTGAGATAGCGCTTGACCGTGTGTGGGAGACTGCTGAGAGAGAGAGAGAGAGAGGCATGTGTAGGAGGAGTTTCGACAATGTGTGATCGACAAACTCGACTGCCTCTCCCACCCGCTCTCACGTCCATTCATTATCATGAGATGCGCGTAATGACACTTACATGGCGAAGACTGTCATCGACTTACGCTTGGTGACTCCTGGTCTCCGCTTCCAATGTCGGCTGGCCGAGTTGCTCAGGCGGCAGCGCGTCGGGCTTGTAGTCGGAAAGCCGCAGGCTCGATGCACGTTGACGATACCTGATGACTCCCGGTCTCTGCTCCCCATGTTGACTGGCCTCTGCTGCTCTCCACGCCACGATCACCTCCTCGATTCCGGCTTGAAGGACCATGTTTAGATTGTGCTGGAAGGAGGGGGCGGGAGCTCAAGAAGCAATAGGGGCCAAATGTTGAGATCTTGATTTATTTGGTTGAACCACACTACACCACACTACACCAGAACACTCGTACCGGTCGATCGCACGTCCGCGTTGGATTACACATGTTGAATAGCTACACTGAACTGCACGGCCGATGGCTACCGCGTAGCCACATACGCGCCGACTCACGTCCATTCGGGGCGAAGCACGAAGAGTAACTGGGGGGAGTAGACGCGCAACAGTCGACGAGAGGGACCTCGACGACCCTCAAGTGGCGCCCTCTATTGGAGACGAGCCGAAACTAAACACTCACATTTTTCTCACATTCTCACAATTCACATACATTTTTCAATATTTATTTGTTTGAATTACCAGAATAATTTTTCATCCTAATTTTGATTTGCGCGCCTAATACGGCCAACTTGTCGATGTGCACGCCGTCGCGTCTTTATCTTCGCAAAAGAGCGAACTTCGCTGATTCTCAGCGATGTTCACTGATTTTCAAGCGGAAAATGTTTTCACTGATTGAAAAAGCGGAATTTCCGCTGATTCAGGTTTAGAGAATAGTGAATGCGTCCCTTTGTAGGCGGAGTCGCAACCGTCTCTCACCTTGTGTCCTGAAAAACTGTGGGGACCAGCAATTCTAGGAATTTTGATAACACCAGCAATCGCGGGATCATCTATCGAAGCTCTGGTGTATATACAGATTTCTCGTGTTTTAAGATGTGTAAAACTTTGACCTGAACCTATGCTTCATTAAAAAGGATAATACTATATGAAACGATTATATATTAAACGATTTTTCATACCTTACCGCTTCAAAAAAAAAAAAAAGAATAATTAATTTTCTTTTATGAATAAAAATATTTTTAGGAGATTAGTTGAGTTGAACGAAATCTAAAAATTGGTTGGAAGACGTCTTTTACGTGCCCTTAATGCATACAAATCAACAGCCATTTTCGCTCACCTTGTTTTTGCATTACACCTCGCAATCGCAGGTGCACACCTTTTGCCATCCTTTCATCTGCCTGGAAAGATGCGATCTGAGCTGTGAGCCTGTATTGCCCATTGGCTATTACGCCTTATCCTCTTAGCACGAATTAGGGGTCTTTACTTCCACAAATCCATTGCTCTTCATGTATCAAAGAATTTCTGAAATTCAACAAAAATACATTATTTTCTTTACATCTACTTTTTGTCTTGTAGATTCGGTCCATCCACAATCATGTATCGTCAAAAGAGATACTTTTTAATTTTATAGCTGGATTACCTATTGTACTTTTCTATTCGCCATGAAATTTAATTGCACTGTGTGGTTGCACATAATATTCCAGTGGAACGACTCTCCCATTCGGGTTTCTGAAGGCTGGATTGAAGAATTTAATCGATCCTCCAGTAATTTACACAATCTGAAACGTGCAAAGAGAACAAATGAAAAATTTACAAATAACTTTCTGGATAATTATAGAATTTCCGACCTTTTTGAATGTTTGTTTCACTTTACATTTTTCCTTAAATAGGAAAAAAGGACTCACAAAATTCAGTCTGATAAGTGATTCGTACTTAGTAGCTAAATATGTCCCCCAAATTAGGACACGCATTCGAGAATTTGAAGCATTGTTTAGAAAGAACTTGGGCACATGTCCTTGTGCAGTTTTTAGTAACTTCATGCCATCGATCATATCGACATAACCGATGAGATCCCTGAAAAAATAGGATAAAATAAATAAATTAGGATAACTTATTATTAATTATTATTATTAAATAAAAATTTGTCCGGCTACTAACGAGCGCCAGTATCCGGATAAATTATTTTAAAAAATGCATAAGCAACGCCCCTTCCCTTTCCGACTTTCCCTTTCCCACAAAAAGTACGTACGTTTAGACTCGACCGTGTTGTAAACATACAGATGCCCACTTCAATGGCCGGACAAATTTTATTAAATAAATTCATCCGGCCACTGACATTCTGCTGTAGCCCGACGAATTATTTTGGATAAATTCGCCCGGCTACATCTACTGGCAGTATACTGTAGCCGTATAAATTAATTTTCTCGAAAACATCCGTCTAGCCGGACGTGCGGACGCGTTCTTCTTAAAATGATATATGTGTTGAAAAATAAGTTCCTAAAAAATATAAATTATTATTGTATATTACTTACAATTAGTGAAAATAATGAATATGAGAATTTTTCTTATAGAAGTGGCACAGGATTCTCAACTAATCAATTAACTAAAAAATGCGATGACACTTGATTAAAATATAATTTAAGATTAGAAACTGAGAAGTATTTCGACAAAATATTTCAAAAATCTACAATCATTTATCTTCACAACAAACATAAATTCAGAAGCATCTATGATTTATCACAGACAAAAATTCTCTCAAATAAGGGAAAATATGGCGATTTTCAACAAAATATTTGAATGTTCAACCCAAAGACGAATTTTTAAAATAAGAGTTGAGTATTTAAGTTAAAAAGTCGAATGGTTTTATGAACAGTTAACTTTTTAGTGCTAAAAGATAAATTCAAACAAAATAATAATTTTCAACCAAGAAATTTCCAATCAAATAGCTGAACTAAAAAAACCAAACAGTTGCATTTACAAAGAAATAGTTTAAAAACAAACAGATTAAACTTCAAACAAAAGCAATTGCATTTAAATCCAATAGTTTCGCTTTCAAGCCAGAAAGACGAATTTTTCAGACGACAGTTTCAAATATCAATCTGAAAAATTGAACTTTCAACAAAAAATATAATTTTCAACTATGAAAGATGAATTTTCAACAAAATAGTTGAATTTTTAATAGAATACAACAATTTTCAATCAGGAAAGAAGAACTTTAAAAAACAAAAAAGGTTGCTTTTTCAACCAAACATATATGATTTTTCAATACAAAAATAAGAATTCTTTAGAAGACAGTTAAAGTTTCAACCAAACAGTCACACTTCAAACCAAGTAATGAACTTTTCAAGCGAAATATATGAATTTTCGTAAAAACTTGAACTTTTTAGAATATGCAGTTGAATTTTCAGCCCACCAGAGTTCATTTTTTAAAAAACGTTCTAATTTCCGATAAAAAGAAGACAAATTTTTCAAAGGACAGTGGTATTTCCAGCAGAAAATTTACTTTTCATTAAAGAAAGATGATTTTTCAACCAAAAAATATGACTTCAACCGAAAAAGATGTCTTCAACCAAAAACAGTTACATTTTCAACCACTCTCAACAAAATATAATTGAACTTTCAATCGAATAGTTGAATTGTTAATCCACAAGGATGAATTTTGAACCAAATAGTCGAATTTTTAACAAAACAATTAATTTTCAATCAAGAAAGATAAATTTTAAACCAAAATATACTATTTTTCTATCATAAAAGATCAATTTTCAATCCAAAAGAACAGTTGCGGACTGGGTACATTGGGGCGTCCGCGGGAAGTCGATATCCGGTTTAATCCGCACAAAATTTTCAATCCAAATGGATCAGAAGAAATCCTAACTCGGATTGACCTGTTAATTTATAGAAAAAGGATTTTAAATTCTTTCGTTTACACAATAATATGTTGCAACGTTTAAAGTTTTACGTAATAATTTTGAACTATTTATAGTCCACCATATAACGATCATTAAAAAATATGTGAATTTAAATGCATGTTTGTAATTCTTTCTCTGCTCAAATCTGCAAGAAATAGTGATTTTATTATATTTTAACATCAAGAGATGTAATAGTATATTATGCGCCGAGGTGCATAATGAGGGTCTTTACGCGACAAGCGGCAATGCTCGCAGGACGATCGAAGCCGAGGCGAGATAAGTCCTGCGAGAATTGTAAGCAAGTCGCGTGAAGTCCCGAATTGTGCTCATTGGCGCATATATTATTTTATATGTCAACGGTGCATTTACAAGTTTTGTTGTGAAAGCGTACAGTATCGTAATGTTGTACATTACGATACAGCGGAGTGTAATGTGAAGAGTGATCTTCCGCTGTATCGTAATGTACAACATTACGATACTCTACGCTGTCGCATAAAAACGCGTTAATGCACCGGAGTCACATAAAATAATTAGAAAAAAAATTATACTTCCGCACGTTTTTTTTAATATTTTTCCATGCCCCTTATTTATTTATTCAGCATAAGTCCCTAGGGCTAAATAGCTCTCTAGAAAGAGAAGATTCATATATAATACTATTACTAAAAAGTACAGTCACTGGTCGAATAATAATAATAAGTACGAGAGCGAATTCATATATTTGTAATGGTCACATTTTCCAAAATTTTTTAATTCATTGAATTAAACCTTCCTAAGTTTAAAAATGTGTAATACAATGTTCTAAGCAATTGTCCGGATGTGTGTGTGTGTGGACGTGTGGATGTAATACTTTTTTGTGAACAAGATTACTTGAAAACAGTTGCAGATAAACTGATGAAATCTAAAAGGCTCATTAACACCAATAATATCTTGAAACTGGAGTTGACGCATGAATAGAAAAGTCTATTTTAATCACTTTTTCTGAAAAAAGATCTTCTCCTTCCGCCTCGCTGGGAGTCGATCCACAGAAACTCTGATTCCCGGTCAGGTGCTTTCCCATTAAGCTACTAGATAGATCGAGAGAAGAAACCTTTTTCAGAAATCTACGCATTATTAGGTTTCTTCTCTCGATCTCTCTAGTAGCTTAATGGGAAAGTACTTGAGCGGAAATCAGAATTTCTGTGGTTCGACTCCCAGCGGAACGAAAGGAGAAGATCTTTTCTCAGAAAAAATTAATTAAAATCATCTTTAATTCATAGCTCCATCTAGTCTGAAAAAGACGTTAAAAATTTCCATTATTCTCTAATGATAATACAAATTCCTTGAAATGTCTATTCAGACATAAATTTTGAAATAGAATAATTCTGAACATATTTGTAAGGAATCATGAAGCTTTGGAAGGGACAGGGTGTGACAGAACTTTTCCCTTCCCTTTTCCAGCTCAGAAAATTATCATTTCGAATACATAATTTGATTTGTCTGATTTTTCTCTGCGTTTAAACATTTCTTTGTATTATTTTATAATATTATACTTCTTGTGAATTTCTAGTTTCAAATTGATCAAAATGAAGACTTGGTTTTGTCTGTTATTCAACAAAATCACTAATGCTTCTTCTATAAGGAAGCAAATACATTGCTTACCCATTTGCCAACACTATTTCATATTTTCCTACGCCCCTTCCTTCTTTCCCACGTTGCTCCATATTATCCTACGCCTGCGCCCTAGGAAAAATATTAAAAAAGCATTTAAACATATAAAATAGCGCTGAAAAAAGCAGGGGGCGTGCGAAAATATGAAATAGCGTGAGAAAATACGGAAGTATATAGGGAAATAGAAATGGGGCTGGGGAAATATCAAATAGCGTGGGAAAAGAGAAGAGGCGTGGGGAAATACGAAATGGCATTGAAAAATATTAAGAAGCATCTGAAAATATCAAAAAAAGCGTGGAAAAATACATAAAAAGCGTGGGGAAACAGGACGGTTCGTAGAAAAATATGAAGAAGCGTAGGAAAAAAGTTGAAATTGGAAATTTTATAAAACCGTAGCGAAGAATAAAGTTCCTTTTTTTATAATTATTGCACATCTCTTGATGCTGAAATGCAACAAAATCACTATATCTAAAAGACTCGAGGTTTAGGAATAAAGTGAACATTGGGTCGAGCACATTGGGGTTTCTTGTCTGTGAAGGAATGTGCGAGCGAATCAGCTGCTGCTGGAGGCCTCTGATGACGGGTGAGTCCGGATCTGCGACCACACCAGTGTGTGGGTCTCCAGCCCTGGAAGCCAGCGCTTCGACCACCGTGCGTCAAATATTTGACTAACTAGTTGCCAGATATAAGGATTCGCTAAAGGTTCGGAAGGATCGGTGCTTTATTCCACTCAACTGAGCCTCTACCTCCTTGTCCACCTTCCTACAGGCATCCAATTCCTTATCAGTCTGGTTAGCCGAGAACCTCTTCCTTGCCAGTCTTCTTCTAGATTGGATGACCTCTCACTCGGCTTTCCACCAGAGTGGCTGCCTAGCCCTTACTCCACCCAGGGAAGGCCGGAATCAGGCTCTCAATTTTCTAGTCAAGCAGATCCCAGTCCAAAGATTTAATATCAAATCTGTTTGGAGAGGAGCGACAGAGAGATGGAGAGGCATCCAGCCCTCCAAAGGCCGGAAAATGATCCGAGTGGTAACTATTGTCGCCAGCCCTGACTGTTGAGATCGATGCAACAGCAGCTGTGGAAAAGACCAGATCGAGGTTACTGGCCATCCGACCCGGAGCCGATATAAAAGTGGGCGCAGAGTCGTTGAGAGGAATCAAGCTACTGTAAAACACAGCAGGACATAGTTGATTGCCCAGGAAGCTCGAGTTGGAAGAGCCCCACATAGAAAGTGGACGTTAAAATCCCCACACATGACTAGAGAGCCCCGATTAGACACGTGGTCGATGAAACCCTGCCAGGAATCCTGTGTGATTCTTGCGTCAGGAGGAACATAAATAGAAAGGAAGACCACCCTCCCAAGTGATGTGTATATGGCTATGCCAACAGTCTCCATGTCTACCATCCAAGGACCTGTCAGGTCGATACTGTTAACGCAGTAAGCGTCCTTGATCAAAATCATCGATCCTCCTCGCCTTCCGAGAACTCTGTCGCATCTATGGGTTATTTAGCCGTTGATTTCGAAAGTCTGCTCTCGAGTGAGTCATGAATCAGGTATTCAGATTACATCGAGGTAATTCTGAAATAGCAACGACTCGGGCGTTTATCCTATATATCAAATCAAATTAATAGCACCTGAATATATTCACAAACCGGATACCCTACTGGATAAGGAGAGGACAAGACCTGATCAGTAACCAATTTATCGAGGGGCGGGAAGGCCAAGATAACATTAACTTGAAATTGTGGCAGTCATTAGCCTAACATAATATATAAGAGACAATTCTTGAATCTAGGAATAAGAACAAGGTATGACAGGTATAGTATACCCGGCAGATCCATTTCAAAACTAAGTTCTATGGACTTTCGAAAGAGGACTGGGCTCGAACAGCCTTGCTGGGTAGTCCAGAGCGCAGATTTTGCCATGAGATAGAAAATTATTCAAATCTAGTACAAAATAGTAAAAATCTCATGGATAATTTAATACAGTTTCCATCGTTTTTTTACACAGCCTACAAATTAAATTTTGAACCCGAATCAGAGGAATAAAAAAAACACTCTTACTGAATAGAAGGTGTGACAAAGTTAAGATATATTATGGGCTAACATAAAAGGACAAAGAGGAAAATTGAGCATTCAGGAAATAGGCATAGACGCCTCAAGTGTTAAGTAGTTGGTAAAGATAAGTGCTAGAAAGTAGCGGTTTTCTCCAAAATCTTTAATTTTGCATGGCCTTTTTATTTATGAATAACGGCGAGAACCTTTCGCCAGTTCATTTTTTTATCCACTATTCTGACATCACAGAAGCATTTGCTGTTGTTATCCAATACCCGAAGACCCAAAACTTGATGATGGCGAACCAAAATTTTGGGAAATACGTCCCGAAATGGAGAAATAACCGTAACAGAATTGAGATGCTCTGTGTAGGTGAAGACCATAACACTACATTTGTAAGCAGCAAAGCAAACACGGCATCTAAACCAGCTGTCGAATTCGCGCTCCGAATCTCCGATGCTCTGAAGTCCGCACCACACAGTGCCACTCGCGAAATCGAGGTGCAAATATTTAAAAAGTTTTTGCAGACAGCAACTGCAAATGCACCAATTTTATGGATAAATCAATTTATGATTGTCTGTAAATTTGTAAATTCAACCAGTTATACCACAAATTATGATTTGAAAATGTTGAAACTATAAATTATAAATTTATCTTGATTTTCTTGGTTTTAGTGATTTTATCCAATTTATTGATTTTATTGATTCATTTCATTGTATTTTGCAATAAAATAATGAAAATCAATATAAATATATTTAATTTTGAAAAAGCTACAATCAGATGAATCAATAAAATGAATGCATTGAATGAAATCACTAAAATCAATAGAATCAATTTATTATCAATGAAATGAACAACATCAATCAAATCAATAAAATAAAATTTATATCGGTTTCACTTATTCAATTGATTTTATTGGTTTCATGTATTTGATTCATTCTATCCGTTTTATTCGTTTTATTAATTTTATTGATTTTATTTAATATCTTCATTTCATTGAGAACACAGCCACACAAAAAAAATCGTTTTTCGGGCCCAGAGGTCAGACCATGTTGACTATATGTTTTTTGGGTCGCTGAATCCGAATCCGAGGTCCAAAAAAACCCCAGCATGTCAGGGTCCTTACATAACCTCACAAAACCTCATAAAGGTTTATTTTTGCAAGGTCGGGGGTCAGCACATGTTTATTATATGTTTTTGGGGTCGCTGAACCCGAATCCGAGGTCCAAAAAACTCCAGCACGTCAGGTTTTTTACATTACCTCATAAGCCATTATAATTTTTTTCAAGTCTGGGGGTCCGACCATGTTTATTATTTGTTTTTTGGGGTCGCTGGATCCGAATCCATGGTCCGAATCCTCTCAACCTTAAATTTAAAAGGAAATTCCATTCAGTTCAAGAAACATCCTTTTGTTACAAGAGGACATTTCTCTGAGTGGCAGACACACGTAAGTCGGATGAATAAATTTAACGAGTTTCTTTAAAACTCAAACCCCGGACGTTCTGGAGTTTTTTAGACCTCAGATTCGGATTCAGCGAGCCCAAAAACATGTAATAAATATGGTCTGACCTCAGACTTGAAAAAAAGAAATTATGAGTTCTTATGAGGTTATGTCAGAATCCTGACTCGCTGGGGTTTTTTGGACCTCGGGTTTCGCGCCCCTATGCTGAGTTTGCTTTGCTGCTTACAAATACAGTCTTATGGTCTTCAGATACACAGGACATCTCAATTTTGTTACGGTTTTTCCTCCATTTCGCGACGTATTTCCCAAAATTTAGGATCGCCATCATCAAGTTTTGGGTCTTCGGAGATTGGATGACAACGGAAAATGCTTCTGTGATGTCATAATCGTGAGTAAAAAAATAAATTGGCGAACGGTTCCCGCCGTTTAAATGCTGCCTTCTGCTATCCGCAGATTCCTCCCTTCCGAAAAATTCATAATTTCCGCGAAAATAATTATTGCTTCAGCAAAAGGCTTCATTCCTGTAAAATTTGTTGATTCGAGAATCCCGCAAAACCCCGAATATTTGACAAGTTTTCTTTCTTTCGCTCTCAAATAATTGGGAAAAATTATATATGGAGTCAAAGCCGTGCCTATAAAAAAAAATTCCAAGGCGGATTTAACCAAGACCCTTAAGTGAATTATTTTTTCTCTTTTCCTGATGCTTAAAAAAATTAATTTAAAGGAAGAAAGCTATTTTACACAAGAGGCAAAAACAGGCGAAGCAAAGTGAAAAATTTTAGAAAAAACCGCCACTTTCTAGCACTTATCTAGAAAAAGATAGTTATGAACAATATTAAATTGTTCGAACAACTTTTTGGTTACCTTCAATTAATTACTACCTCACGGAGTGAAAAAGGACAGAAAGGTAAAAATTGCCGAAAAACCACAACTATCGGGCAGTGATATAGATGAAGATAGTCATAAACAATAATAATTTGTTTTAACCATTATTTTTGCTAAATCTTATTAATTATTATTAAGTCACGCCAAATGAGAAATAGACAAACAGTTGAAAATTTCAGAAAAGACCGCGAAATTCTACCGATTAAGAAAAGATAATATTATTAACAACGATAATAAATTGTTTAAACAATTATTTTGTTAACTTGAATTCATTATTACTTTACTCCAAATGCAAATTGGACAAAAAGCCAGAAATTAGAAGAAACCGCATCTTTCTAGCATTATTATAAAATAGTGTTAATAATAATTATAATAAATCGTTTAAACAATTAATGTTCTTGACTCTAATTCATTACTTCACTTATCTTGATTGAAAATTAGACTAAAAGTGATTTTTTTCAAACTGCAATTTTGTAGCATTTTTCTAAGAGAATATTATCAACATTATCAATAAATTGTTTAAACAATCACTCCTGTTAAAACTGATGAACTATAACTTCCTCATCCTCAGATCATGATCCAACCCAAACCAGGTCTAGCCCCACGCGCAAGTAAAAAGAATTGCAGCCAATCAGCAAAGCTACCAGCTGCGCTGCCATATTGAATAAATGTACAGCTGGCGGCTGTGATGAATGGTAACCAACATTATATATATATATATTATACATTTGTATGAAATTGAACGAAAATCCACATCTGCGAAAAATACATGAAGATGTACGCGAAACATGCCCGCAGGGAGTCAGAAAACTCTAAATTCATATAGATGCTCATTTTTTAATTAATTTGAAAGGTTTGAAATACGGAAATAAAGTCTAACGTTTAAGATAGGAAGCAAAAATGTATACAACACATATGTAATAACAATCCATGAACAATAAAGAATATTTTAAAGTAAAGTAAGCAAAGCATACTTACCTGGCTAAGAGGCAACCGTGATCAACAAGATGGTTCCTTCAGGGCGAGGCTCTTCCATTGCTACGTTGAAGTTCACCCTTGCTTTTTTCATTATTATTCCACAAATTTTGGAAAATACTTGAAATTTTAAGCTACTACACAATAGCATAGGGAATCTCTCCCATCAAATCTTGGAGAAAATTCTCAAGTTTTTGGGTAATCTTCAAAAGAGTTTAGCGAGTTTTTTAGCGAGTTTTTTCAATGCAAAAATCTTTCGTAATTAGAGGGAGACGGCTTTGGAATAAACTGCCTAATAATATTCTTAATGCGCCCACAGCATTTAAATTTAAAAAGATGTTCTCTGAATTTCTAAAATCTATGGGTACACCTTTATTTAATATGACTCTGTGTACTTAGCCTGTATCTTGTTTTCTCTCTTTATTAAATTCAGTTAGGGTAATATAGTGTTTTCAAAAATCTCCCGTCCGAAAACTCCAAATCACGTAACTCTCTGAATTTTGAATATTCGAAGAAGAAAAATTTGAATGGCCTTGTGGGGATTAGAAAAAGATAAAACAAAAGAAGCCGTGATAACTATAATACATTTACATTTGGATCTTTTCATTCAATTTTGATCCGACTACGGATTACAAAGAATATTATATTTTAGTTGATGTTTTTTCTATTGAATTAATGATACACATACTGCAGAGTATCTTCATTCGAAGCAACTTCTTTATACCAACGTGGAGAGATTGGGTACTGTCTGCCTACAGGACATTCCCTCATTTCAATTACGGTCATTTTGTCAACTGCACCTCTTATCATGTTTATTTTTATTCTCGAATGATATACATCTGCCTTATATATTCCAAGAAGAATCCCACTATACTCCAATATTGCAAAAACGTCACCATTGGATGTTGATAAAACAATATGTTCTCGGGTTGGCACGGGCACATATACATTCTGTTCTGCTCGCAATTCAATTGGTAAACCGGCAGGAATAACATATCTTCGAAATTCTAATTGCCGGTTCCGATTTGTCTGGGGAATAAGTCGAATATATCCAAGTTTTGTAAGTTTATATCCAAGTACTTCATGAGGGAAACGCCTGCCCGGAGAAGACCTAGACAGTCTGGCAGAAGAAGAAGAACTAGGATCACGTTCGACATTGGGATTCCGTTCACACTGCAGTGAATCATAATTTGCAGGAGCTTTAATAAAACTTCTTGAGAAGACTGCTTGACTTCTGCCTACTGGACAATCCCTTTTCTCATCTGGAGTCAAATTCTCAACTGCGCCGCTTATCATATTCATTTTTATTCGAGATTTATCTCCGCCTGTCCTATAAATTCCACGAAGAGTCCCACTATCATCCAGTATTGCAAGAATGTCATCATTGGATGTTGATAATACAATATATTCTCTCGTTGGCACGGGCACATATCTATTTCGCTCTACTAGAAATCGAATTGGCATACCGGCAGGAATAACGTATCTTCGAAATTCAAATTGCTGGTTTCGATTTGTGCGAGGAATAAGCCGAACATATCCAAGTTCTTCTGTTGTACATCCAAGTACTCGATCAGAAGGAAGCCCGCTCAGAGGTGAAATGGATCTGGCACGAATTAAAGGGTGCTGAGGAGATGTCCGGTCAGGTGAATGTTGTTGTCGAGTCACAGGAGAAGAAGAAGAGCCAGGATTACGTTCGATATTAGGATTCCGTTCATACTGTAGTGAATCGTATTTTGCAGAAACTTTAATAAAACTTCCTGAGAAGATTGCTTGACTTTTGCCTACTGGACAATCCCTTCTTTCATCTGGAGTCAAATTACCAACTGCACTGCTTATCATGTTTATTTTTATTCTTGAATGATATCCATCTGCCGTATATATTCCGCGAAGAATCCCATTATAATCCAATATTGCAAAAATGTCATCATTGGATGTTGATAATACAATATATTCTCGGGTCGGCACTGGCACATATGTATTCTGTTCTACAAGAAATGTAATTGGCATACCAGCAGGAACAACGTATCTTCGAAATTCAAATTGACGGTTCCGATTTTTCTGGGGAATAAGCCTAAAGTATCCAAGTTGTTCTATTGTACATCCAAGTGCTCGATCTGAAGGAAGCCTGTCCAGAGGAGAAATTAATTGGGCAAGAAGTGGAGGATCCTGAGGAGATTTCCGGTCAGGTCGATATTGTCCGGCAGAAGAAATACCAGGATTATGTTCGTTATTGGGATTCCTGATAGCAGGAAACCTGGACTTGCCACGAAAAGGAGCGTCCTCTGGAGAAATCTGGTCAGGCAAATATCGTTGTCGAGCAGCAGCAGAAGAAGAAGGGCCACGATGATGTTCGTTATTAGGTTTATCGTCGGGCTGTGAACTGCATTCTGCAAGAGGAAATAGAAGATTCATTTTTTTCGTGCAGCACATTTATGTCTAACATCTTTAGCTGAATTCAACGTTTCTTTGTAGAAAGCATTTTTCTGGTATTCCAGTAAGAACTATGAGAAGTAATTTTTAATTATAAGAACTCCCCACCGTACATTCTTCTTGTTAAATGAACATATATTCTTTGTAGAAGAAGAGTGCACGAACGGTTTAATAACCTCAATAACAATGAACGATTCTCTGCTATACAAAAACCCACATGAAGGAAACGGGTTTCAATATATCTAGTTCTTCGGCAAATATTTTTTTACTTAGCTTTACTGTCAACTAACACATAACAAATAATCATTCTAAATAAGCCAAATGAAGAATTGAATTGCAATTATTTCAAAAACCCATCAAGAAGAGTTGAGCGTCGAATCTTTCAAGTTGAAAATGATTAAGGCTCACCGTGTATAAATTTGACTTAACTCATTGTTTCAATTCTGTTAGTCACTTTTAGTTAGTTTTAGTCACATTTTGGGTTAAAAATTATGATGGCAAGGAAGTGTATTTAAAAACAAAATCTCATTTGCAACTAACGTTTAGACTTCATTTTAGTATTATCTCTTCATAGGCATTCATTTTCTATATATGAATATATAAAAAATGCATGTACTGATATACATATATAGTAATAATGATGATATATAATATACAATATACTAGCTGTTACCCGCTGTCATTTTTATTTTAGAATACCGCCTAAACATGTAGGAATTTTTCAGGAATTCACATGCGCCGCTGTGCCCTCTCCCCCCCCTCCCGCTCTGAATACATCTACGACCTAACTGAGAGCCCAAAAAATATGTGTGCATAATTTGGTGCCGATTAATAAAAAACTATGGATTTGCGTAAGCATCATACGTTTTAGGACACTTGATTTCATATTTTACATAATAATATATAATATAATAATACATGTATACATATACAATTATCCCCTTCCATATTAATGTCATTGTAAATAATTCAAATGCAATTTTTCAATCCATTCTTAAGGGAATTCGTCATTTTTTCTTTCTTGTTTTAGATTTTTTGAAATTTTTAAAAATTCGAATTCTTGGTAGAAAATGTTTTCGTATGTTTAAAATCTAACTATTTAATTAGTAATTCAGTAATAATTGTTAAAAAGTAATTAATTTCTTTTTTAAATTAAACTATTTTCTTGAAGATTCATCTTCCTTGTCCAACTGTTTGGTGAGAAATTACAAACTTAATTTGTTAATTTCTACTATCTGTTTGAAAATGCATTATTATGTCAAAAAGTGATTTCTTTGTGGTAAGCTTAATAGTATATTATGCACCAAGGGGAGAAAGAAGGACATTACTGATGAGTGCAGCTTTTCATGTTCGTAGGTATGTAATGGCCACGTATATGTATCACGTCATAAGTTTTGGAGTTATAGACTGCAAAAACAATAAGACAGAGGAAAATGAGTCTCAAGAGGTACTTAAATGAGACCACTGATGGGAACTCACAATCTTTTCCTTTTGCACTGAAAATAACAGCATGAAGTTATCCTTCTCAAAAATGGAACGCGGAAAAGAATACAATAGAAAAAGAAATCTCTAGTTTTTACAGTGTACATATGCAAATGAATATTATATAACTATAAGCTGGAAAGGGGAACTTTAGGCTTGCTCCACAGGTCCGATAAATAGCCGTATTCATGCATGTATTATATGAAATATAATAAGAATTACAGATATATTATTATATTCACCAATAGAATTAACGATGACCGCCAAAGTGCAAACAAAAGTACAGACCACCCGCATTTTCGAAAAGTAGAAAAAAAACTGATTAATGCTTCAGTGAATAATTTGGTGAACAACTGTATCTAAGGAATATTCCATTGCATCAGAGTACAAATATATACAAAAGAAACGGTTATCTCACTCATTTGTGAAATAGTGACATTAAAAAGCGACCTCACTTTAATTAAGACTTTCTGGCCTCGAATAAAAGGTAAAACGTTTCATGTAAAAATTGAGTCAACACGACAGCTTTCGAATGAATCATCTGATTAAATGATCTGATTGAATGTCTTATTAAATTTACATTTGTATGGAGATAGTATTTTCATACAGATGCATGGAAATACTGCGTTTTTGGAGATAAATTGAAATGCATTTATATAGTATGCAGGTATATATATATATATATATATATATATATATATATATATATATATATATATATATATTCGATTCCTTTGGAATAGAACTGAAGGGCTTGTGACAAAACCACCGAAAGCGTCCTCGGGTTGCGGATAGAGGGTCCCCGTACCAAGGGTTACTGCTGAATATGGTTACAATAATTAGTAAGCAGTCGCGGACAATTGTCTGGGGATGGTCCCGAAGAAATAACTCCTGAGCGAAGGCGTAACAGCCGTGCCGAAAGCTGAATTGCACCCGGGTAAGGTATCTTGAACGGTGACTCTGAGATACCGGGCGACCTCTCAGAGTACCAGCCTCATTCCTGCAAGCGGGGCTCTAAACGGATGGACAAACCCTTTCCCTAGCTGCTCTTGGGAACAACAATGGAACCACCAAACCACCAAAATGTTGTAGATGCGGTTCAAAACGATCGAACGCGCAGAGCACCCGACAATGGATCGGCAAACAATGCCGATCATCCTAGAGTTCGGGGTGCTGAATATAATTTAGATGAAAACACGACGACAAACCGGCGAAACGCCCACATTGAGTGGATGAATCAACTCAGGGATGGCGTGCTAGACTGCTACGATGCCAGCATTATCCCTGTTCGCGGAGGTTTTATACGCGTATGCACACTCTGTGGAGCCTTTGGAAAAATGGATATGTACGCGGAGCGATTTCCCAACCGCTGAAAGCAGGCACCTTCTGAAAGATAATCGCAATTTCAGTACAAGGAGGAACATCAACATGCAAGTTCCTCCAAAGCCCCAAGAACTGGCTGAAATGGATGCCTCCCTTCGTGGAGATATCTCGCAAGAGTCCGTCCTCTGGACCATCAATTGCTGAGTTTATGGTATTGCGAGAGCTTTTCTGATTCAAATCGAAGGCTAAAACCAACGATAGATCAAAAGACCAAAAGACGTTTGCATCTGGTGGAACGTTGACGGAAAGGGTTCGAAAGTTCGCCCAAGAACTAAGGATCTTGAATCACACACTGAACAAGTCAAAGCTGCTGACGATCAAGCAGCATATTGTTGACAAAATACGGCTGTTATCTAACGCAAGAAGGAGAATACAGAAAAGGGAGAGATGGATCAGAGAGAATCAACAGTTTCTCGCTGACCCATCGCGCCACTTAAGCGATCTCCCTGTTTCTGTAAAAAATCGACGCAAGCCCAAGGAGGTAGAGACTTTTTGAAGAGAGGTGTACCAGATCCCGAAAACACTGGAGTTGAAACAAGATACTGACAATGCATAGAGAAATTGATGCCTCTTTGAAAAACTAGATTTACTATCTCATCTAGAAATCATCGTCTGACAACGAACAACGTCAGCTTCCAGAGGGGCGTCTTTCAGGGTGATACCATGAGCCCTTTGCTTTTTTGCATCACACTTCTGCCTCTATCTCTCGCACTAAAAATTTCTCCTGGTTACCTCTGTGGCGACAATAATCAGCGCGAGCATAAGGTCACACATGTATTTTATATGGATGTACTGAAGATCTATGCCTCTGGTAAGAGCAAACTCCAAACTGCTATAAATATCGTCAGGAACTACACAGGAGAAATTGGGATGTACTTTGGTTTGGACAAGTTTTCCAAAATTCATCTGAAGAAAAGAAAGATTACTGGCATTCCCAAGGACCCTGAGCTTTTGGATATAAGTGTTATTAGACATCTTAATTCTGAAGAGACCTATACATACCTGGGCATGCCTTAAAGCCGCATTCAGTATGTAACATCAGTGAAGGAGTCTCTCTGAAGCAGATACAAGCATCTCCTTCGACAGATTTGGTCATCCAATCTGTCGGCATTGAACAAGGTATCTGCGAGTAACATGCTTGCCGTCCCGGTTCCAATGTACTCGTTCGGGGTGGTTTAATGGAATAAGAACGAGCTTAAGGCCCTTGATGTCACCACACGTCAGATCATGCATTATCAATTATCAATTATCAATTCATCCGTTCCGCGATTATACATTTCACGCCGTCAAGACGGACGCGGACTTCTGAATCTCCATTGTCTTCATAAACGAATTGTTCTAAGTGCAGCTTACATCGTTGCGAATAGTAGAGATCCTCTCCTAAAGATGGTCAGGAACCACGAGATGATTGGCGAAGGAGCGTTCCTTCACAAAGCCGAGGAGCAAGCGGCCGAGACCCTTGGCCTGAATTCGAACAGTCCCTGTCGAAGGAGCAATCTTTTGCGCTCCTCATATCATCAGGACTCAACTCAGGTACAGAGGGTTTTATTTTTGCATTCCAGGACGGTGTCATTTCCACCTAAGCATACCGTGACCGAATTTTATGTCAAGAAGTTCCCAGTGATAGGTGCAGAGCGTTTCATGCACACTCTGAGTACCTAGAACACATACTATCGGGGTTTCCGACCCACGCGGGAACGACATATATCTACAGACATAATGCGGCCCTCAGAGTGCTTTATTACCATCTTAGTCGCTCTTACGGTGTTGTTCGCCACCCTGCCCTGCCGAACGCTCCAAGGGAGATAGGGTCAATTGTCCGAAACGAGAAGTGCCAAATTTTCTGAAACTACGATTTTCGGGCAGTAGTCTCCGTTGCACACTGGAGGCCTGACATTGTTCTCCAATACTCCGAGAAACGAACTATATTCGTGATCGAATTATCGGCTCCGTCCGAAAACATCTGCAAAGGAGAAAGAAAAAGAGGAGAGGTATCAAGATCTTAAGAGACAGCTGCAACGACTGTGCCCAAAGTATTCGGTGCAAGTAATTGTCCTTGTGATTGGTGCTCTCGGAGGTGCGAAACTATCACTGGTTCGTAACCTTAAAGCCATGCCCGCGTGCCAAAAATATGCCAAGGCACTTGCGAGATGGATGCAGAAAGCTATCATCCTTGGGTCGCTTCGTGTCCTCAAGACACACGAGGGTTTCGCCAGCCTGTTGTTGTGATTTCGTCGTGCCCTGTGACCACCCATCTCACGAATGTGAGACGTGGCCACAGGTGTATTTTACCGCGGTTCTACTGGGGGCTATTGACATTTTTTTTTTAGATGGCAGTTGCTCTTAGTGGTACCCTGCGGTGGTTGTTTAACTTTTTCTTTAATTATATATATATATATATATATATATATATATATATATATACTACTGGGCTTTTTGTATTCCACGTAGCCAATTTTAATTTGCTGACTCCCCCTTTCTGAGCAAATCAGTTAACGCAGGTTTTTGTGAATAATTTTTCAAAAAAATAATGGTAGTCAGACGTACGCGTTCATGTTCTTGATATCTTGGCAATAATATGTTTGTTTGAAATTGTGGATTGTAAATAAAAACCTAGGTAATCTAAATTATTGTACAGTAAAGTATCTGTATACTAAAGTACCTGTGAGCTCAAGATTTTTTAAAGACATTTTGTATTGATTGTTTTGAAAGTAAAATGATTATTTTACTCGAATAATTCTGTGTGCATATAATTTTTAATCATTTCATTTGGGCGTTGTTCTCCCAAGAAAATAAATAAAGATATCCATGATATAACTCGACAAAATGCCGCGTACAATTGTCCGTGTGAAGTGAGAGGGTAAACGTATTCACAATATAATGAAATGTGATGCATTTACACAATATTTCCTGCTTTATCCCCTGGTAAGATACGACATCTTAAAAGATTATAAGCGAGTTCAAGTATTTGTGATCGTGTTCCGTTGCATGAACCTTCATTGATACTTAGGTTTCGTATAAGCATTACAATCGAATTATTTCTTAACCCTTATTCATACGGTGGAAAATTAGGGGGGTTCAAAGTTTTCAGATATTCCGGCAGTACCGGGTTAGTAATATCTCCATTATCGCAATTTTCCGTACAATCCATACTTGTGTAAATCCGTTCTGTTGTTCTGTCGAGTAAATATACATCTCTGCAATTGATTCCTTCAACATCAACGTTTACGTGCAGACAATCCCTGTAAATGCCATTGTACAAATATTTTTCTTTTTTATTCGTAACAAATGATACAATGTAGTGTAAATGAATGTTTTATCTGATCCGCCTGGCATATTAATGTAGAAACATGAAGTACTTGTTTCATTTGTCATGAAAACATTCAATACTTTATTGATAATATCCTTCTGTTTCGGGTTAAGTACTTCATATTGTCTTTTTCCAATTTCTTCATGTTGGTGAGCTGAAATTTCATCATCATTTGTTTGTTCATCGATAATAATATTAAGTTCATTTAATTGCGGCATCTTTGGAAAATAATTCAGATCAGATCTTTCACGTAAGATATACACTCGAACTCCAAAGATACGAGCTCCAGAGATACGAGCAATCCACAGATACGAGCATCTCGACTCCAAAGAAACGAGCGGAATTTTTTCCCCTTTACCCCCACCATTTCCGAGAGTGAGGCGCGCGCGAGAGCCCGCTGATTTGAATTCGACGTTTGTTCACCGGAAATTGCATACGCGCGCGTGCGCGTAGTGGGCCTACGGGCGTTACCACGCATTACCCCCAAAATCTAAACGTTGCTGGAGTGGGAGCCCCTTTGACGCTCGTATCTTTGGAGTTCCCGATTCCCGAACTTCTCGTATCTTTGGAGTTCGAGTGTAAGTATTAATTTCAATATATTCTCTTCGCTGTGCTTCCTGTAAAGCACAATTCCTTAGAGAGTTTGGGACATCGAATATTTGAGTTTTGCCCAGAGTTCTTCTGGATTGTTTGTATGGCAGTATATCAAAATACGTACAAAGAAATGCCTTCATTGATATGGCACCATTCATGTTTCTCCTTCTATCATTGAACGATCCCACTGTGTGTCGTCTTCGATGTTCCCAATGCTAAACATGCGCTGTGAATGGTATCATGTGTATTACCATTGACTGTTTTGATATCATCAAAACTTGTGGCTCCTTTAACAGTTATCAGTAATAATCGTAGATGAAATAGCTCTACTCGACTGGGACTGATAGAATACATTCTTCCAATAACGTTAAATTGCGTTTTTCAAATAACCCATTTAAATGTATTGACATCCGCTTGTTTCTTGAATACATAATGAGTCGGGATTTCCGCATACGTGAATTGTCTAGCTTCGGGATCACGTTGGTTCAAAGCGAAATAATCAAGTAACATAGTTTTCTTTTCTAACGCAGTTCTTATGCAATTATCATTTCTTTCATCACTGACAGTAGCAGTTTGTTGATTATGTAAATGTACTGGCAACCGCATAATAGAATGGCTTTTATTTTGCAATGGTCTTCCATATATTCGATCGCATGCTCCAACTGGACTGACTTATCTAGTTTCTATAAAATTTTGAATTCCGTCAGGATGAATAACGCTTTGACTACTATCATTTTCGGAAACAACTATAGAAGCAGCGTAATGTCCTTTGTAGATACACTTATAAAAATATTTTACAGATTTGATGCTAGACACTACATATACATTACCGTGACAATTAAATAATTGTAATAATCCGTCATTGTGTGAAACAACATATTCATTGTCAGTCGTGCCTCCATTAGAACGATTATAAACACTTGTATTTCTGCGACCATACGTTGAATATCCATTTTTATCCATCATTGTTTCTGCTTGGAATTTGTTTGGGATTTTTTTGGAGCATTTGCCTTTTTCGTCTTTGCAACAGTCTCCACATGGACCATGAATCATCTTTTCAATAAAAATATTATGAAGTATGGGATTTTCATGTGGATTTCAAATTTCAGCAGATATACATTCATCAAGTACCTCAGGGGTAGTGATTTTATTATTTTTCTTTTAACTTTATCAATAGATGAACATAAGGGAATCCATGCTTCAGATATTCGACAGCATAGGTAAACGCAAGTACTCCACCGAATAATTTTTTTTTTTCTACAATGATATTAATGAGTTCATCTTTCTTGATATTGAAACCGCGTGAAACAATGTCAGGTCTGTCTGATGATGTTTGCCCGGGCAATAAATTCTGCTGGATTTCACGCCAGTTTGGATTACATGTCATGGTTATAAATAGGTCCAGTTTACCATATTTTCTTATAATAGCCATTGAGTCTTGATAATGCTTTAACATATTGCGTGGTGATCCTGTAAACGATGATGAAAGGATTACCATCTTGCCAACATGGCTGCTTGTGTCACCTGCTGTACGTGGCAAATGATTAATCAAACCTCGATAAGTATTGGCCCGAGTTGTTTTTTGATTCATTCTGCAGAAATTTATCCTATCTTTTTCCACTTTCACGTAACTGTCAACAATCCATTGCTGGAATAATCGCCTTCCCATTAAAAATACATTATTATTTCGAGTGGCCATTCTGTACTTGATGTATGCAGATCGTGATACCCGCCTTCGTCTGTTTACGCAGAATATATTTCCGTGCATTCCATTCCATTGTACCAGATGAATAAAATAATGGGTATGTCCAAGGTTCAACATTGGGGTCCATGGAACTTATGCATTCAAGCTCTGTAGTATCCTTATTATGTATATTCACATAATATTCCGGAATATCACCGTCAGCAGCTGTTGTGAAAATTGTAGCAACCTCATTAACTTTCTGAAAATTATACCGTCTTCTATCCATTCGAGGTTTTAAAGAAAATAATACTTTCATTTCAGGTTTAAACTGTACAGTATCGTTCATCATTGATTGTTGTATCTCTTCATGCATCATTCGGTATAATTGTGCGAATACATTGCAGTTGCGAAGAGAATTATCTACGGCATCAATAATTTCCCTATTCAATGTAGAGGTCTGGTTGCATCGAATATCCGTAGCTTCATTTTGATCGACGATAAATAGTTGACCATAAGAAGGACTTTCATCTGCAGGAGGATACAAAGACGTATTTATTTGATAATAAATCTGTCCGTGTATTTTGAAAAAAAATGGCCCAGATCTTCTGTTATTAAACTTGACTAAATTAGCATTAAAAGACGCAAAGGCAAATGTATTGTTGTACCACCTTATACGATCGAGAAAATCGTTTGATAGTTCATGTGTGCCATTGAATAAACTCTTGAGTATCGGTGGTGAATCGGGTAATGTTTTAAGAATGACTTCGCCATGGCAACAACAATCATTGAATGCATTTTTTTTAGCTACTTTTTCAGCTTGAAAGTGTCTGGCATTACAATGCTTACATAAAATATTCATTTGTCCGGAATAGTGTTCTATTACAGCTGGAGTTAGAATATTGTCATAAAGATTTTGAGGGTAAACAGAAGGTAGACAGTTTTGGGATACATTCTCATTTGAATTAGAGAAAATCATTTGTTCATTTCCTAAGGACTCAACCGTTACATTGTCATTTGCTTGTACTCTCGTCCTCTGGATTTTGCTGTGATTTTCTCTGTAACGAATGTCCTTCTGACGAAGAAGATATGCTCGTTGCTAAGCATCATTTTTCTGACGACTTTTTCGTAATGATTCCTCTTTTGTGATATTTTTCGGTTCAACTTGGGATGCTCCACAATTCTGTGAAATGTCTACCACCATAGTACTTGTTGATTCTGCTGGAAATTCCTTTATTTCTACATTATTATTAGGAGATTGTCCTATAAAAATATAATTTTCAATTGTTACAGCATTATCTCTCTCACTACTTATATTCTCATAAAAAGAACGTTGCTGATAATGTATTTTTTGCTGTTTCAAAAGTTCCAGTTGTGTTACAATCCTACGTTTGTTTTCATTAAATTATTCATACAATGTATATGAATTCTACAAATCGTAATGTAGTCTAATAAATTATGTTGTATTTTGTATCATTCCTTGAACATAGATTATCGTCATTACGTATAAATTATGGTATGATATCTTTGTTTTTGGTCAGTTTGTATCTCAATATCTTTAACTTTTTGTCTAAACGTATCTCCAAATATTTTGGTATCTTTCAAATGATCTGTTTGCATCTTACTCTATTTTGGTTCTCGTGAAATTTATCGCAAAATGTTTTAGTATCTCTCAAATGTTTAGTATCTGTTGAATATCTGTTTTCAATTGCATCTGTTATCAGTTATATCTGTTGTTAGTTGTATCTGTTTTTAAACTTACAAATGAATACATATGATTTTAATTTCATTACATTATAACTCAAATAATGGTGAACAGTAAATTTATTTTATTCAGTGGAACAGGTTCATTTATTGAATCAAATTACGATAAAATCCAGCGAACATAACAATTTTTAATAATGTCAATGACAGTAAAGTAATATTCTCTTATTTTATCTTATAAGTAATAGTGAAGAATCATCTATCAAGCTCTGCCAGAAATACTTTGCTATGCTTGCACTTCATTCGCCTCCGAAGCTGCTCCCTGCTTATCCTAAAAAAAAAAGATCGATGTTATTATTAATGACTTATTTCACAATCACGTAATTTATGTCCTTGGTGGTCAGATGGGAATTCATTCTGAGCTAATCCAAACGAATACATCCGAATGCATGCGCATGGATCATAATCAACTTTTCAATCCGAACGAATGAGAATCAATCCGAACTTGGATTGATCGAAGGTGAATATTCAAACCGAATAAATTCGAATTATTCCGCATTCGTATTGTTTCGGACTTAATAGGCTTGAAAATTTGTTTCTGATTTATTCGGATAGAAGTTCTCGGATGAAATCGAATTGACTCGGATTTTTTTTGGAACGATTTTCAATAAATGAAGTTGAAAACTCTTTTTGGATTAATTCTTATTAACTCGGATACAGATTTCTGAATGATTTCTAATACTTTAAATTAGCTCGGAATTAATTCCTATCCAAAACTTTCGCCAGGGTTGTCGATAAGGGTTCAAATGGCAGTATAACCTCAAAATTGTACAGTATCTTCCAATGAAGGGTTTAAATGAGCCCCTCTTTCTCGCATGATGAACAATAATACCCCCCTCCCCAGAATATCACGTTGCAAGAAATTGGGGAAATATTAATGAGAAAAAGCATCGAATATCAATTTGTTTCCATCAATAACGTTACATTCAAAAATTAAATTTTTACTCTGCATTTTCATTAATTTTCGATTTAAATGAAACTAACTACTGAAAAGTTCCAATTTAGTGGTGCTGTCGATACTACACATCAGGCGTATACCTCTCTTATGTCATACGAATTGGCAATACACGGGAATCCTGAATATTGCAGTCTCAATTGTTGAAAGTTGTTAATAACGTTAATAATCGGTACTTACTTTCAAATCTTTCTCCCGTAAATTTGAATCCTAGGCCTGGTCTGTAAAAAATTCCTGTCATGTCTGAAGATCAGCGATCACGTCTATTATGTGATCCATTGCATAGGCCACTAAATGGAAAGAAGAAACAAATAGCTAAGCTGATATACGCAATTAACATGTATTGCCAAAATGAAGAAATAATTTTAAAATAATGAATGTTCTTATATGTAGTGTAGCAGAAGAGCATGTCAAAGGTGTGACTGTGGTAAATTTTTATATTTCTTTTTAGTCATAAAGTAATTACTCAAAAAGCTTTTTCGTACTAAACAAAGTTCATGAAAACGATGGCGAAATGATATCTGATATAAAAAATCTTGTTATTAATTAGTTTATGATTAAAAAGAAATATGAAAGTTGGAAAAATATGGAAAATGAAATTCTATTTACGGTACATTTAGTTTTCTTCATCAAGAGCTTGCTTTTTTCTGCAGGTACATTGCTGTCACTATTAGAACGTTTCGTGTCTGCAACACTTGAGCCACCTCCAGCTATAGAGAAAAAAGGGAAAGAAAAATGATTGAAATTTCGAACTTGACAAAAAGTATTTCTTATGCGGGATGAATGAGCTGAAGGATGTATCGGCGTCGTTGAAGGAATCATATGAAACATATTTATTTATTACCTCATGTGGTATTATCTTTCTAAAATAGAACATGAGCTTAAGAAATGTATATTTTATCAAGAAAAACATAAACATTTTGAGCAATAATCTTTGTACGTCAAAATTACAGTCAGTTTAGGACATAAAAAATCTCCTTATATTATTGGATCTTAATGAATCAGGGTTCATTTTGTTCATTATTCAATTATCCCGAATAATTAACAAAATGGGCCCTGATTAATTAAAATACGATAATATCTAGAGATTTCCCATATTTTAAACTGCGTAAAACTTCGAACTATAGAGATTTTTGGCAAAAGTTATGTTTCTTGCGATCTTCATTTTTTTCATTGTGAAATATATCTTTTTCTTTGAAATTATGCTTTAATTGAAAAAGATAATGCTATATCATGTCAAGCTGAAAAAAGATATATTTCATGAGGGGAAAAAAGGAAGTCACAAAAAATATAATTTTTAACAATAATCTCTGTAGGCCAAATTTATACATAGTTTAAGACCTGTAAAACCTCCTAATATTATCTGATTTTAATGAATCGAGGCTCATTTAGTTCACTATTCAATTTACCAAAAATATCCCTACTGAAAAAATAGTAAAAGTTAATTTTTGTGAGTTACTGTTATTTTTGTATCAAACATATTTGAAAAAATGTCTATAACTTTTATACATATTAACTTTTACCATTGTTCCAAAGTGAAAGATTTTGATAATTGAATAATTAACAAAATGGGCCCTGATTCATTGAAATCCGATAATATCTAGAGATTTCCCATATTTCAAACTGTGTAAAATTTTGACCTACAAAGATTATTGGTCAAAGTTGTGTTTTTTGCAATTGCAATTTTTTCATTGCGAGGCATATTGTTTTCTTTGAAATTATGCTATAATTAAAGAAGATAATACTATATGAAGTTAAGCCGAGAAAAGGTATATTTCATTATGGAAAAAAATAGAAGTAAAAAAAAATATCATTTTTAGGAATAATATTTGTAGGTAAAATTTATACATAGTCTAAGGGATGAAAAATCTGCTCATATTATTTGATCTTAATAAATCAGGACTCATTAGGTTCACTATTCATTTAACCAAAATCTCCCCACTGAAAAAGTAGCAAAAGATGATTTGCCATTACGCCTTGTCCGTAGGACGCATTAGGGATCTTTACTTCCACAAATCCATTGCTCTTCATGTATCCAAGAATTTCTGAAATTCAACAAAAATAAATTATTTTGTTTACATTTACTTTTTTCCTGGTATATCATATATTTTTGTTTTAGTATATTCTTCAATATTTAATTAATTAATAATATACTAACCTTTCGGTCCATCCACAAACATGACCTCGTCAAAAGAGATACTTTTGAATTTTATAGCTGGATTACCTATTGTACTTTTATATTCGCCACGAAATTTAATTGCACTGTGTGGTTGCACATGATATTCCAGTAAAGCGACTCTCCCATTTGGGATTCTGGAGGCTGGATTGGACAATTTAATCGATCCTCCAGTAATTTCCACAATCTGAAACATGCAAAGAGAACAAATGAAAAATTTACAAAAAACTTTCTAGACAATTGTAGAATTTCTAACCTGTTTGAATGCTTGTTTCACTACAATTTTTTTTTTTAATAACAAAAAACTACTCAGAGCTTTTTGTATGTAGAAACTGAGAAATATTTCGCGGAAATACTTCAAAAATCTTAAATCATTCATCTTCACAATAAATATAAATTCAGAGGCGTCTATTATTTATCACAGACAAAAATTCTCTCAAATCAGGGGAAATAGGGCGATTTTCAACAAAATATTCGAATGTTCAGCCCAAAGACGAATTTTTTGAAAAAGATTTGAGTCTTTAAGTTAAAAAGTCGAATGGTTTTAAAAACAGTTTACTTTTTAGTCCTAAAAGATAAATTCAAACAAAATAATAATTTTCAACCAAGAAATTTCCAATCAAATAGCTGAACTAAAAAATAAATAAAACAGTTGCATTTACAAAGAAATAGTTGAACTTTGAAGAAAAAGACTGATTTTCAGCCGAGGGCTTTAATTTATAATGAACAGTTGAATTTTTAACTTACAAATATGAATTTTCAACCAAATGGTCGAATTTTACAACAAAAAGTTTAAACTTCAAACTTGAGTGTGCAAACTTTAAAGATGGATTTTTAAACAAATGTTCGAATTTTTAAATAAAAAAGATTGAAAATAAACCAAATACATTTATATTTTCAACCAAATAGTTGGATATTCAACCAAGAAGTACAATTTTCCACAACAAAATTTGTATTGAATAGTCGAATTTACAATCAAATATGAATTTTCAGTTACAGTTTTTTGAATAGTAAAATTTAAGCAAACTGTTCCCTTTATTACCAAATAGTTGAACTATCAAACCGAAGAGACGAATTTTAAATGAAGTAGTTGAATTTTTAACAAAACACTTGAATTTTTAACCTATACAAAGATGAATTTTCCGAAAAATGGTCGAATTTTGAAACAAAATAGATTACACAGTTGAATTTAGAAAAAAAATCCATTTTCAAACAAACAGTTGTGATCATTGCCATATAGTTGAACTATTGTTAAGCCAAAGAGAGGAATTTTAAGTACAATTGTTGAATTAAAAAGAAAATGGCCAAATTTTCAATAAAAAAATACGCATTTTTTTTTAAGCCAGTTGATTTTCCCACAACAATTTTCAATCATGAAAGATGAACTTTCAACCAAAACAGGTTGCATTTTCAATCGAACATATACGATTTTTCAATACAAAAATACGAATTTTTTAGAAGACAGTTAAATTTTCAACCAAACAGTTTCACTTCAAACCAAGTAATCGACTTTTCAAGCAAAATAGATGAATTTTCGTCAAAACTTAAACTTTTTAAAATATACAGTTGAATTTTCAGCCTACCAAAGTTCATTTTTTAACAAATGTTCTAATTTTCGATATAGAAGATAAATTCTTCAAAGGACGGTGGTATTTTCAATACAAAATTTATTTTTCAATAGAGTAAGATGATTTTTTAACCAAATTTTTAACCAAAAATTTTGAACCAAATGGTCGTATTTTTAACAAAACAATTAATTTTCAATCAAGAAAGATAAATTTTCAACCAAAAAAGATGAGTTTTCTATCATAAAAGATCAATTTTCAATCCAAAAGGATGAATTTCATACTCAAAAGGACAAATATTCAACAAAACAGTTAAACTTAATACCAAAAAGATACATTTTTAACAAAATATTTTGATTCTTCACGAAATGCTTACTCCGAGAACCTAAAGTGGACGAGTAGAAGTCTGACTTGCAGGGCGTTCCGGGAAGCCTCGGCAACGAGGATGGAAACATGTGACCACCCCCACAGTTGGCACAACGTGCAGGAGTGAGTTTGCAAGGTCATTCCTCCGCCCGATGGAACTCTGCACAAAACTCGCACGTCGGTCTAGAGGCCCTGCATCGATTAGAGCCATGACGATCGCGTTGGCAGGAAAAGCATCTCTTAGGGGAAAGAATTACAGGGGTGAAGTTATAACCGAAGCTAGAAAGGAAGATAGCACGTGGGACTCTGGAACAAGCAAACAAGAATTCCACTCTTTCGTCCTTAGTTCCATCTATCTTTGTTTTTGGGTCTTATAGACAGAATAGTAGCCCCGAAATCCTACGTCGTCTTATTTAGAATGTCAACAGCGGAATACTTCAACGGAATACCGTTTACAAACGCCTTCTTGAAAATGAGAGACAGATGAATAGAGACAGAGCAACCTTGAGCCTTTAGCGCTCGGGGAACGACCAAGGTGTTAGCGTCTTCTCTATTCCGCAGAAAATTTTAACTGGGTTTTGCCAGTTTCTACGAATCTGTCTCTGACCAGAAATGACATTCCCAATTCTGTCGGCGAGAGCAAGGGGATCGTATTTCCCGACATTCCTGCCCTGCGAATCTTATTCAAGAAATACCAGGAAGGGGGGACCCAAACCAGGAGTGCGCGGGTGAGTTCGGATTGTTGCCCGCATCCGGAGTTACTTTCTTGGAAACTTTGGCACTTTCATTAAGATCAAGGCGACTTTCCTCTTGAGAGGCCGCCTGCAGAGGGGTGGTTCCGGGTCTCTTAAAGGAACCGGTACGAGAAGAAGATGATCAGTGATTACCGGGTCAGACACTCGAGTGGATTTATTTTGAGGGATGGCGAGAACCTAAAAAAAGGGCTCAATAAGAATGGATTGCGAAAATATAGATCAATGTCTATCCCGCTCCTAAAACTAAATTACAGACAAATTTCCGGATAGACCTTGGCCAACCTTTCCAAACAGTAAATCAAAAAAACGGATAAGCATATTATACCCGCAACAGAGAAAAATAACCAACTCGTTAAACCACTTTGGAATGCGTGAGAGAGATGGGGGTAACAATCATATCTGGCAAGAAAATATTTGTTAGAAAGCGTTGAAGCGGAGAAATATGAATAGCAAGGGCCGATAAGCAAAAAAAAAAGTCAAATCTACAGAGCCGTTATATAAACTTGCGGAGTCAAATTAACACCCTCCATGCACGAAGCAAAAATAATAATAAAGCAGTTAGCAGAATAGGAAGATGAAAGCAGGATAAATAAGCATGAGGAGACAGAAAGCAGTTGATTGCAGGAATATTTAGATGTTACTTGTTTCGCCGAATCCACAGGCACTAGGTTGGCTGCTGCTATATTTTTGTGTGTGTCCTTGAAGAGGAAAATTAGCAAACATTGCCTCGAATTTAAAAAAGAAACCGTTATTTTCCTCACACTTCCAGCTGACCGAAAGGGAAAAAGCGGCAAAAAATGCGTCCCAATGGCAAATCGGAGTGATAGAAAAAGATGTTACCTCAGATAGCGTGGATGCTTGAAGAATGTCAGAGAGCAGATCTCATCAAAGACGTTTGAAATCAGAGGTTATATGGGCTTACCGCCATTGCGTTCGATGTCACTGATAGTGTATTAAATCGTTGTAATAAATCAAACATATATATCCAGTTAGTCCTTCTGAAACTCAAAATCACGAGCAGTTCCAAAAACGAATATCAGAGATAGATCCTTCTTTAAACAGCACAAAAGAATTCAGCTTGATATAACAAATGGAGTGTTGAACGGTTATTTAAGAAGTAGAATCAAACAAGATAAGTTATTTTTTGTATTAAATATTGTAAGGAATTCACAAGAGAAGAAATTTATTGTCTGGAAATTGTGATAAATTTTATACAAATAATTCTATAATAGCATGGTAGAATTGTAGAATTATGTATAGAATTATGTAAATTACAAAACCAGAAACAGTTCTACTGTGGGTGATTTAACATTTGTTTGGAGCTTTTGTAATGCTTGTAGTTTTAAATTCTAGTTGGTTCAATTTTTGAAGCTTTAAACTTTTTTTTTCAATTTTAAATGTTTTTCAAATGAACATTCAAAAATATTGTGTACTATCTCTTTAGTGTGAAAGAATAAGAACTTCGCGGTTTGAAATCGTTATAAATGAAAAAAATGTATGTGTGTTTCTTGCTGCATATGGTTATAATAATTAATAAAAAATAGCAGAAAATTATTTCGGGGATTCAAAATATTATTTTTGACATTTTTTTGGCGAAAAATAACACATTCATATTTTCGATATACACTCGAACCTGGAATTAGTTACTTCGGACTTACTAATTCCTAGAAATTATGGCCCGCAGTTCCTAGGTGGAAGAGGAGCTTGCAGGGTCGAGAGAGGTTTGCTCGACCAAGCAAGAAACACCAGCAGCGTAGCGACAAAGGAGCAGTACGCGGGTACTCACTCGCGTATATTGTGTAATATTAGGAAATGGTTCACACGCCACAAACTGCTCATGTTTGCAGGCTCTGGAAATAGCCTTGAGGCCAACTATTGCAGTCCATGTCTTGACGGTAAATCGGAAATTTCCAAACCGTTCTTCTCCTTCTTGCTTGTGGCAGCTTACAGTGCAGCACCGTAAACTGCGCAATTTCGCTGACCTTGCAAGCTTGGTAAAGCGGAACTCCAGTGTACCACCGTGCGGGAAAAGCGTGCAAATCGTGAATTGTGCGGAAAATGTACGGGATTCTATTTCCGAAGCGGAAATTTTTCATGTTTTATGCACGAAAAGGGATGATAAAACATAAGCTTAATAATAAGAAAGGGAACTTTTGGCAAAAGACTTTTTCTTTAATTTGTTGTTGATTTTGTTCATGAAATTTCGTTAAAATAATTTTATATGCCTAGAAAATTAAAAATGTAAATGCAGCAATATTTTAAAATACAGAGATGTCTGTATTTAAAAATATTTGAATTTATCTAGCTCAGCTTACAAAGTTATTTTGGACATCTAAGGGTTTTCTGCTTATCACACACTATGGAATAAATTGACAATTTTAACGATAAAAGAAAAGAATATAAAGGATTTAAAATTAAATACTGGAATTTTGTATTTCTTATTTAAATTATGTTTTTTTGACCAATCTTAAACAATATTTTGAATGTACATATTAGTCTGGCAGTTAAAAATTAAAAGTAAATTTTCATAAACGGTACTCCTCCAATTTGTTCTTTAATGAAGGAAATTCGATGGAATTTTTTACAAATTTAAAAGAATTGTATCAATTGTTCCAGGAAGTTTAAAAAAAAATTTATTTTTTAATTTTAAAATTGCTATTACCAAGCACAAAAATGTTCTTAAAAAAAATGAAATCATAGTTTTCTATTTAAATTCAAACTAAATAAGTTTCAGGTAATAATTTTTCAAGAATTTTTCAAATCAATCTCAATCTAGCCGAATCCAAAAAAGTGATTTTTCCTTCAGTAAAAAAGAATTGCTGTATCAAGTAGGAATTTTTTCTTAATTTTCAAATTTTCATTCTTATTTGTTAACTAAAACACTCTACACAAATAATTTTTATACAATTTTTGCACCAATAGAATAAATTTAGAAAATTTCTGGTCACCACTAAAACTTTTTTTCCAATTTGGAGAATTACTTGCGAGTTTCTATCACGAAGAGGAAAAAATCAAGGTCGAGTATTGAGCTCCGGCAAATTTTGCCGTATTTAAAGTTTCAAGTCCGGCAAATTTCGTGTGTCAATAAGGAACTTTCTGTTCCGATCAGATTTTTCGCTACTTTGGGAAAATAGTAGAATATTTTACTATTTTATCATAAAATGAGGAATATTATGTTATGAATACATAAAGTGTCATATAATAACGAACATTACACACTAAAAGCACACTGAAGAATTGCACATCACTTCACTATTCCTATAATAATACACTTTATCACTAATTTGCGAATTGTCTAGCGGATGACAGCACTTCAGATTAGAATCACGAATCCTCATGATCACTTTCCTGTTACCAGTCACTAACACTCATATAAACTGAGACTTGGAGAAGGGGTTCGAGATGTGATAGATCACTCTTCTGTGACTAGTCACTAAAATGCCGTACTACAAAATTAATGTACGGCCGAAAATTCTGTGTCTGTATATATGTACTACGAAAAATCAAAGGGATATCGTTTTGCGAAATTGTACTTTCAATTTTCAAGGACCACCCTAATCCATCTAGTTCATTTTATTATTTTTTTCTAGACCGCTTGAAAAAATACTTTCAAGAACTCAGGGCTTTTAACTGATAAAAAGTCCCTCTAAACGAAATATACGAGCGCGAGGGATCAAAAGTGCAAAGAAAGCCAGTGTTCCATATTCCATTTTTATTTTTGTTTAACTTATCTTTTTAGCTATTTTTAAAAAATATTTCTAATGTCTTGGCACTTTAACTTATGAAAACACTCGAAGAAAGGTTTTTTGTCATTCAGAAGTTCCGAGGCATCATAGGCCTACAATGATTTTCCTATCATACTTTTTCGTAAGGGAATTCCCTTTAATTCTCTATAAGTGCTCTGTTTGAGCTTAAATGCTGAGCATATTCTCGGGAGCATTTACTGAACGTAAATTTTTGAGTATTTAAGAACTCTAGTTGTAAAGACGTCGTAAAATGTTGTGCCCACAGGGTGGTTTTCCAGCAATCTCAGACCGTCGACAGTTTTCGGCCATTTTTATCTAGACCAACTTTAGACACTCGGTTAGTTTTACCGTAAAATGGTAAATAAGCATCTTGAAGTTAACATTTTTAATCCCATTTGTTAATCCCACTATTAAAATTGAACAATTCTCCACTGTATAACGGTAGGATTAGATATTTTTACTTATATTAAGATTTATCAAGTCATGAAACGCACAGGGTCGGCGGAACGTAGGTTGTCTATCTTTCTCGCTCCTTAAGGAGCGTGAATGCAAAGAAATCATAGTAAGCGAGACAAAAGTATTTGGAAATCGTCATGGTTTTCCATATCCGCCGACCTTGGGGCTGGGATCGCAGTGTTCACTTGTATTCTCTAGAAGAAAAACAAACAAACAAAAATGTCCAACTTCTATATACTTTGTAGATTGTAGACTAATGAAAATATTTCCTCATGTTGATTATACAAACATAACCTTAAAATATACTCACTATCAAAATAACTGCTTCACACAATCACAAAATTTATTGCTAAAGTTTAAATTATCCATAAATTCGTGTCACGTAATTAAGTATATGTTGCAGATATGGGGTGGGTGGCTGTTAGTAAACAAAAATATTCCGGTAATGGCAACACAACAGTAGTCTTAGGGATCGTCCATAAATTACGTAAGACGTTTTTCTTTTGTTTGTATCGTTGTGTCCTTCTCAACTTCACAGCAATTTTATTTCCTTCTTTATTCAAACAAAAGAAAAACGTCTTACGTAATTTATGGACGATCCCTTACGCGCTTCGGCGCAAGCTCACCGTTCATTTCGCTTTCTGAAATTGTTTCAAATTTATAAATTGCAATTATTTGATCCGTATTCAATTTCAATGTCCCAACACTTTCAATTTTTAGGTGAATATACCTTCAGGTATATTTGTATTTCTAAATGTATCCTTCATATCATTAATACTACATCCTTTTATACCGATAATACTTAATTTTCTGGTACTACTTTTCGTGCGCGAGCGGCGCGGAAAGAAATACACCAATCACGTCGCAGAATAGTACGCCATGCCGGGCCATGCTTTTACACCGGTAAAACAAAGCAGCATCAAATTTTGCGCCGCATGGTCACGTACGGTTTTTGCACGTTTGATACTCCGCGTGTGTTTTTACGTTAAAAGTGATTAACGGTGAAGTGGAAAATGTCGTGGGTTTATGTTAAATATTTATACGCGTGCTCGAATAAAGAAAAAAAAACATAATAGAAAAGAATGTGTGCAGATAAACAGAGTGCTCAACTACGAGGAAGATAAAATAAAAATCCGCACTTTCCAGATTCAGTGTGGCGAGACAGAAAGCCATCATTGTCAGGCACAAATCGCCTTTTCTACAGAGTGCAAACTAATTCCTAATTCAACTGTTTGGTTAAAAATTCATCTATTTTGGTTGATCATTTAACTTTTTAAAATAAAAATTCGTCTTTTTGGGTTTGAAATTTAACAACTTTAGTAGGAAATTGAACTTAGGTTAAAAATAAATTTCTTGCTGACAAAATTCATCTTCAAGTCTTGAAAATTCAATAGTTTTGTTGAAATTCTTTTTCTTTCTTGATTGAAAAATCATTGTTGGTTGAAAATGTTATTACTTTGTAAAGAAGTCTTCCTTCTCGGTTTAAAATTCAACTATTTTGGTAGAAACTCAATTATTTGTTTTAAAATGTGTTTGTTGATCAATAAACTGTTTTCTAGAAAATTCGTCTCCTGGGCTTGAAAATTGAACAATTTGTTTTACTTTTTTCTTCCTTAACTAAAAAATCATTCTTGGCTGACAATGTCACTATTTTCGTCGAAAAATAAATTTTTTGTTTGACAATTAATATTTTTGGCTTGAAAATTCAAAATTTTGTTTTTCTTGCTTAAAAAATCAGTTTTACTCAAAAATTCAACTAATTGGTTCAAAATTAAACTACTTTGTTAAAATTTAATTTTTTGTAATGTGATTCATCATCTTAGTTGAAAAATTAACTATTTCGTTGAAAATTCGTTTTTTTTCTGGTTGAAAATGTTATTACTTCGTAAATAAGTCTTCCTTCCTGGTTCAAAATTCAACTATTTTGGTAGAAAACTTAATTATTTCTTTGAAAATGTGTTTATTGGCCAATAAATTGTTCTGTAGAAAATTCGTCTGCTTGACTTGAGAATTCTACGATTTATTTTACTTTTTTTGTTTCTCAACTGAAAAATTATTCCTGTTTGAAAATTAAATTTGTTGAAAATTCATATTTTTGGGTAGAAAATCCAACTACAATGAAGACAATTTTTCTTTTTCGCTTGAGAATTTCATAATTTTCTTGAAAATATTTTTCTTTCTTGACTGAAAAATCATTCTTGGTTGAGAATTCAAGTAGTGGTTCAAAACTTCTCTATTTTGTTTTAAAACACAACTACTTCGTTGAAAGTTTAACTAATTTTTTAAAAATAAATTGTTTGGTTACAGATTCATATTTTAGTTGGAAAAATAAGTTTTTTTTGTTAAAAGTTCGTTCTTTTTTCTGTTTGAAACTATTTTTACTTTGTAAATAAGTCTTCCTTCTCGGCTCAGAATTCAACTATTTCGGCAGAAAACTTCACTATTAGGTTGAAAAAATATTTTTTTTTACGGTTGAACCCCACATAGCACATACTTCCCGAAAAAACCAGGTCTGTCTCAGGTTTTTTCGGAAAGTGTGCTATGTGGGAACTTTTTTGTAGAAAATTCGTGTTCCTGGATTGAATTCAACACATTATTTTTAAAAAAAATTTTCTCAACTGAAAAATCATTTAATTAATTTTCTGATGTTAAATTTGGTCATTATTGGTTACAAATGCAACTATTTGGTCCAAAAATAAATTTTTTGTTTAATACTTGATATTTTTTGCTAGAAAATTCAAAAGTTTGTTGAAATTTGTTTTCTTAATTGATTAAAAATTCTGTTTCCTTTAAAAATTCAACTAATTGGTTGAAAGTTAAACTTCTTTGTTAAAATTTAAATTTTTTATTTGAAGATTTATCATTTTAGTTGAACAATTAACTATTTTGTTGGAAATTTGTTTTTTTCTAGTTGAAAATGTTAATACTTTGTACAGAAGTATTCCTTTTTAGTTTCTTTAGATCCTTTTTAGATCCATTAAAGTTGAATTTTTTAAATCTTCTTCCTTTAAAATTGATAAAGAAAAATCTGCCTGCTCCGCGGGCACATTCTCATCGCGCGCTGCGCGCGCGGCTCGCAACTTTGTACGCGCCTAGGGCGCGCGATTATTACTTGTCGCGTTCGGTCTTTGTATTTCCCCCACATTTGTGCACAGACCTTTTAAAATTATAGGTCAAAGTATCGACAACTATAATTTTGTGATTGTGAATTCTCTTTTGTTAAAGCTCGAATACAATCTCATCACGTACCTCGTGCTTCGCACTCGATTTTGTCCACAATGCGAAATTTTCTACATTATATGTTCCACATTATTATATCAAATGTATCTTACATTTATTTCTGTACGTCGGCCTGTGATTGCTTATTTAGAGATT
>CAKNXH010079649.1:0-20461 GCA_932178445.1 Andricus quercusramuli | reverse complement strand
GGATTGCTTCAAGATTTTAGTTTGTAGATGTTTCATAAAGATGTTGGTTATTATAGGTGAAATTGAAGATCCCATTGCTGCTCGTCAAGGTTGTCCGTAGAAGTGGTTAATGAAACAGAAGTAAGTTATGAAATAAATACGCACCTGACGGAACAGTTTAACGAAAAAAGGTTCGAGTTGTTGTACGAGGCTTTGCTTAAATTCTAGGCGTGGATTTTAAGAAAACTTTTGCGCCGATAACTCTTATTAGCTCGATTCAGTTACTAATGGCCCTTGTTTCTCAATACAAGATGAAGAATAATCAACTAGACGTCAGAGCGGTGTATTCAAACGGCGTTTTCGAAGTGAACGTTTTTATGGAAATTCCGGAACCAATGGAAGCAGTACTGGAAGAAATAATTTGTAGTGAAGGAGCGAATGGAGAGTTAGGAATAAAATTAAAGAAGATGTTTCAAGAACTTCGAAAGGAAAATATGTGCCTCCTGAATAGAAGAAATTTGGTACAACTCCATCTGCCGCAGATCCATGATTCTTCAACTCAGGACAAGGGGCAGATATATTACTAATCGCAGTTCATGCCGTTGATATTTTTGTCACCTCTCAGAATCAAAAGAAAATGACTGAGACAATAAAAAATCTTGGAAAAAGCTTCCAAAATCTTGGGATCAAATTTTTCAGAAGCGAGCAAGGAAGCAAAATGTGCCAAAAAGGATGTATCAAAGGATGTTCTAGAACGGTTTGAAATATCTGAATCCTAACCATGCCACTCCATTAGATCTTGGCACAAAGCTGAAAAAAGTGACACAGCAGAAATAGCATAGGGATCGTCCATAAATTACGTAAGACGTTTTTCTTTTGTTTGAATAAAGAGAGGAATAAAATTGCTGTGAAGTTGAGAAGGACACAACGCTATAAACAAAAGAAAAACGTCTTACGTAATTTATGGACGATCCCATACACAGTCAGTTATTTGAGTCAATATTCTACATGCCATGATGATGTTCATTGGGCAGCAGCAAAAAGAGCTCTACGCTATTTGAAAGGTACTATGGGCATGAGCTTATTGTTCAAAAAAAGGTCGAGTTCATTAAAAGGCTATGTAGATGCCAATTGGGCAAATTGTTTATATGAAAGCCGATCATATGCAGGATACACTTTTATTCTTTCTGGTTGTCCAATATCCTGGGAATCGAAGCAACAGAGAACCGTAGCTGCTTCTGCAATAGAAGCCGAATATATGGCTTTATCAAAAGGAGCTCATGAAGCTGTTTATCTTTAAATATTCCTAATGCAATATTGCAGTTTTTATACTGCAAATTACTTGTTTTGTTTTCTGTTTCTTTTATTTGTAAGCAGCTCCTCTCCTTTTCGCGAAAGCCCTTGAAGAAAATACGAGGTCTGACTGGAGGTAAATAGGTTAAAATATCGTTTTTATTGTCGGTTTTCAAACCAGTATTCTGGCTTTATTGTTATATTTTATTATTTTTATTTTATTTATAATATTGTTTAAATCTCAATAACCAAAAGAAAGACTCAAATTCTTTTGGGACAAGTTATGCATTGTTTTCTATTATTTATTCTTTTGGGGTTTTCTTTTTTTATGTTTTATGGACAATCAACGAGATGCACGGAGGGAGTTTTCAAGGCCAATTTATTTCTTAAAATGTACCTGAAAGTATGGAGCCGCTTTTTCTAAAGGACGACGAAAAATGGGCTGGTTGTGCCAACATGTCATTAGGTAGTCGTGGGCGCAATAATTTGTTATTGTACTACGTGGGTGAAGCGCGGATGTGACTCCCGCCTTCAAAATTCCCGCGACTGCTAACACTCAACATGGCGGTTTCAGCGCAGTCCATTGGTCAACGCACCCAGCATACTCTAGCAGCCGATGGACACCGAAAAGCGCGGACGGAAGTTCTCGTGCAGTATCAGCGAGCGCGCGAATACTGTGGGTAAAACTCCCTAAAGGCGCGAATCGGCATGATGAATGCGACGCAGAAGCGCTAAGTGGGCCGTCTGCGCAACCCTCCCTTGCGTGGTCTGAGCTTGCCGGTTGAGAGCATCAAGACTGTTCGTTACTCTTAGTCAGACCGTCGAACCTGGTTATGGTGAAGTTTTACCTATCGCTATAAGGAACATTTATTTTGTACGGCCTATGCCGTTGCTACTGTAAAAATGTAAACTGTTTGACTTTGCCCCATGGCGGACTGATGCGAAGTTCGGTTTTAACGGTCGATAAACTTTCGGTTGTCCGGTCAAAAGTGTTTAATTTGAGATTTGTTGTTTTTTTTCGGGTCTACCTGTAGATGTCTTATAAATTATTAAACTATAAACTCTTTGTAAACGCGAGTTACGTTTTTTTGTTGGAGTTTTCTCCTGCTTTCTTTTAAATTGCAGTATGTATTCTTGTTTCAAGGGAATTTGAGTGAAATTTCTTTATTTTTGAATATATGTTTGTTTTTATTTATTTTAGAAACTGTGTTTTATTTATGTCGGCTTTCGCGGCAAAAATCCCTCCAATATTGCATGTGTAAGAATTGCAGGTTTATAGTCCACGCCACTCTACCGATTTTGGAGCCATGCCGGTGCCAATTAATTTTACTCATTATTGAGGGGGTGTTTCTTTTTCTTTTAAAAAAGAAACACCTGGCGCGAAAGATTTAATCTTTCATAGCCTCATTTCGTTAAAATAATTTTTTTTTTATTGTGGAATATCGGGAATTCCTATCCTTAATCTTTTGTTTATTAACGGGTTGTTTCCAGGTAGGAAATATGTGCGTTATAAGTGGCGCCCAACCAAAGTAATAAAAATAAAAACTCGAGGGATTTTTTTTTTATTATCATGGAAAGGTTTTTATTAAGACTGTGCATGAATTGATTTGGAATACTTGGTGGTTGATTTTTTGTATAAATCGATGTTACCCTGCTTATTTATACTTATTGATTTATTTTTACATGCTGCATTTTATATGATTGTTTTTATTTGTTGATATTTATGCTATTTTATTGACCATGACCTGAATTCTTTTTGAAAATGTGTAAGAATTGCAGATTTATAGTCCACGCCACTCTACCGATTTTGGAGCCATGCCGGTCCCAATTAATTTTACTCATTATTGAGGCGGTGTTTCTTTTTCTTTTAAAAAAGAAACACCTGGCACGAAAGATTTAACCTTTCATAGCCTCATTTCGTTAAAATCATTTTTTTTTATTGTGAAATATCGGGAATTCCTTTCCTTAATCTTTTGTTTAATAACGGCTTGTTTCCAGGCGGGAAATATGTGCGTTGTACTAAAAAATTTGAATTTAACAAACTTGCACAAGTCAAATTGTGCGACATCAAGTGTGGAAAAAAAAAATTGGCCGAAAATCCAATATTCCACTTACGAACCAAACGCATCGATGTACGACATCATTTTGTTCCTTTGTGGCTACAAATGGCATGATGGCCGATGTTTTAATGGAATAAGTTCAGGACTAGAACTTATGGGTATTTAAAATTTCAAAAATGGTTAGAGTTTGTTCACTTCTCGCGGGAAAGTGTTAAAATATTATTTATATTTTATATCCTACGATCAGCGAACGAACTATTTGAAATAGCTTCGATCCATTATGCTATATTGTCTTTCTTTACTTATTATCAATAAAGTTCACTCCTAATTACGCTCTACCTCCACGTTATTCTCTTCAAAAAAATTTCCTCTTTTTTCGTTGAAAAATCACTTATTTGGTTAAAAATTCATCTACTTTGTTGAAAAGAAAATAGTCTCAATTGGACAGATCGAAAATGTTTTAATATATATATTACCTCTCGTATAGTCTTTATCTTTCACATTGAAAGTGCTGAGGTTGTCATTCAGAGATATTGACATTAGATAAGAGTCAGTTTCAGTGTAAAATATTTTGTGACTTGTTTCTTTAAAACTGATGTCACAATTTCTGTAGTTCTTTACGTTTTAAGTAAAGCTGGTTTCTACGTGGCGTATTGGTATAATATCTATTGTAATGGCCCATTTGAAACTATAAAAAAACTAATATGGATTCCACAAATTAAACGAGAAATAAGTAGCTTTGTTTGTGATAATTTTTTATGAGAATTGGTATCGTTTAGTTTTGGGTTGTGATGCCCATTTTTCCCATCACATTGTTTATAGCAATTGTAAAAATAATGTAAATTAATCTATAATGAAATTTTTCATTCATCGAGAATAAATTTCATGATTTTATTTGTTTAGAGGAAATACGAATAAATAGAACAAAGCATAGGTAGCAAAAATACGAAGAACTATGCATTTTTTGGTAGCTTTCAATTTAAGTAGAAAATTAGTGATCTTTCTTCATTGGTTGGTCAAACGTTTATGATTTTAAAGATCGAAAGTCAAGTTTCCATTTCTAAATCTTATAAATTGGAGAAATTTCGAATGTGAATCTTGAAAGTTCAAAATCCAAAAATCTTCAATTATAAAGATTTGCGAACCATATTTCTACAATTTTTAAGATCTACAATTCAAAACTCTTTGAAAACTCTTTGGCAGGAACTCTTTCAGTCCTTCAAAATGGCACAAAAGTCCATTTTTTCCACTTTCAGGGCTAAATAACGGCATAGTATAATAAACATTTAGCTCCCTGTAGGTTCTCCTAAGTCCTCTGATTAGGCCCTGCTGTAGCTCTCCAAATCCTCCAGAAGTAAAGTGACCTCACAGGACCGTTTACCCCAGGACAAGTAAATGTATACCAAAAGAATAGTGCGTAATTGTATAATCTGACTATATTTCCATTAAAAACAATATATTTTCTTTACCATAATTTTTAGAATCAACTTTATTACGCAGAGATAAGATGAATCACTTTTGAAATTCATTTTATGAGTTCACTATTTTAGTGTTCTCCTGTTTCTCTGGTCAGTTACAACCAGCCCCCACCCCCACATACACTCTTAATTTTCGTTTTCTCTGTAGTCCAATGAATTGCGCCGCAAATGCGCTCATATGCGCCACCAATCAAAAATTTTGTGCCCAATACTGTAGGAGTTATAGCAGGTGTTGAATTACGGGGGAGGGGGCTGGCGATACGCCAGCCCTCCCCTCATTTGAAACATCAAAGTTTAAACTGCATGACCTTGAAGACCTCCAAATGCGCTGACATGCGCCACCAAAAAAAATTTTTGCGCCACACTGCATATCAGCGCCTTAACTATTAAGAGGACGGGGGGGGGGGGGGGTGATTTTTTGAAAATATCAACATGTTTTCACATTCATCATATCTATCCAACATAAATTCAAATACACTCAAATTGGCCACCGCTAGAAAAATTTGCCCTAGGGATCGTCCATAAATTACGTAAGACGTTTTTCTTTTGTTTGAATAAGGAGAGGAATAAAATTGCTGTGAAGTTGAGAAGGACACAACGCTATAAACAAAAGAAAAACGTCTTACGTAATTTATGGACGATCCCTTATCTAATTAACAAAGATAGTATTGAGGGAGGGGGTGGTGGCATGTGACGCATGTGTTAAATCCTCGATAGTGATATGAAATTTAAAGTTAGGGATATGGAGTCATTCGTCTTCAAATGCGCTCATAGGTATCACAAACAATTTTTGCAAACTTTACAAACTGTCCACGATATGAAGGTTTTAACAATTCAGAAAGTGATGACCAATAAAATGAGAAGTTTTTAATTAGCAGTGATGAAAGGGGATTCGAATTTTAACAAATCTAATACCTTCTCTGCTGAGATTGTAATAAATTTAATAAGAAGGTACGTGTTCAAATTTACTATCAGTGCGTGAAAATGCGCGCACCGTCGCAGTTGCGGTATGAGAAGTAATTATTACTGCCACGGTGGCAAGTAGCTCAGACTGCGCTTCGCTTTACTGTTTCACGCCGAGCAGATGTGGTGTACACATAAACGGTTCTTCATAGCGCAGTAACTGTTACTGCTTTTCTCTCTTCCGAAACTGTCGAGCAACAGCTGCGGTTTTGGCAGTAACAGCTCGGTATCACTTCTCTTCGTGTACATGCTTGAAAGTTGAACTACTTTGTTGAAATTTCATTTTATCAAATGTGTGGAAAATTCTAGATTTTCGAATCTCTTACACTATGTGTGCTACTCGCTATTCAGTATTTTCTTACTTCAGAAATTTTACCCTAATTTTAAAGCATAATTATCTTTTTCAACAATTTTTCTTCAGTTTCGTTGTGGATAGTTGTTTTGTCGGATCAGTTTCGTTGAGACAGGATAATTCTGACTAATAAGCTAGAGAGTGTAAAAGATTCGACAAAACTAGAATTCACTTCAACTTCTCTCTGGAAAGGATCAGGTGATATTAATTTTTTTGATAATGTTGAGTTATTTTTCACAAAAAATATCACTCGTAACATTAACTAGCTTCGTCCTTAATTGCATAAAATAATCAATTTTCACGATTTACAGCGCATAAATATTGTGCAAACAAATTAAAATTGTTTGCATAATTTGCGAATTTCCTATGCAAACAAATATTACTCAAGCTTCAAGTTTTAATTTATTATATGAATTCAAGGTGAGCATTAAAATCACTAATTAATAAAAAATGTTTATTTAGGTTGTCTGAGGAGGATGAAACCTTTTTGAGCGCATCAATACCTTCAGTACCTTCTCAGATGCGTTTGTGAGCCATGACTCACCTCTAAAAATCTGAATTGAAATGCCTAGTTAAGTAGGCTTCTTAGTGGGACGATGGTCCTGGCGGCTAAGGCGTAGACTTTGGACCCACTTCGTCGGCTTGCGGGTTCGATTCCCGCCTCGCACTTTGGAAGAGCCTCGGTGGCCCATGCGGTGAACACTAGCCTAGCAAGGGAGTTGTTCATCTCCGGAGAGTCGTATAACCGGTACCTCTAGAGGAAAAGGTTCTCTAAGTGCTTAAGGGATCGTCCATAAATTACGTAAGACGTTTTTCTTTTGTTTGAATAAAGAGAGGAATAAAATTGCTGTGAAGTTGAGACGGACACAACGCTATAAACAAAAGAAAAACGTCTTACGTAATTTATGGACGATCCCTAAGGCTGTTGCTCTTGGTGATTCGTAACCCACCTTAAACTGTAGTTCCTCCTGCCACCACAAAGAAAGTGCGTGGGGTTGTGTGTAAAGGAATAGGGAAAAGATACAAGAAAAATGTAAACCCTTAGGGGACACATTAGAAGCTTCCATTCCAAGTAGGCTTCTTCCTTTACATCAATGTTACACAAATTATTATAGCCGAGATCCTGCAGGAGTTGCCGTGTTCACATACATGGTGATGGCCTCGTTGATGGCTATCTTTCTCTCAGATCTCATACTGTCCATCTGTGTCTTGGTCATAGCAGCTGTAAATATGGAACTAGAATTTGTCCATAGATGGCAATAGCTGTCAATGTAGTTATCGTGAAACGGCTTCGCTGGCCCCATCTCCTTGTTGAGATCTCTGACAAAGATTTTCAACTCACAACAATATAAGTTTCATACAACAGTATAGACCACCGGAAAAGTTTGAAGACAGCGAAAAGAAAGCATTGTAGGTTGAGGATGATGCTCAAACGCAACAAAAACTCAAAAATCAATTAAATTTTAACCGAGAAGCCGTCTCCATACGTTTGAAAGCCATGGGAAAGATACGGAAAATGGGAATATCAGAACAGGCAACATAAAGTGATTTTCCTTCATGATAATGCACCATCACACGCAGCAAAACTGGTCAGGCAAACGATTGAGGCGTGTAGTTAAGAAATACTTGCGCATTCGGCTTACTCACCAGACTTTGCTCCGTCCGATTACTACTTATGTGCATCGATGGGATACCTAGCGTTGGGCAATACTTCGAATGAAATATTTTTTATCATTTTCATACAATGAACGTGTATTTTCTATACAAAAATTCCAGTTTCATATTTACATACCGGTAAGCACTGCAATATATAAAACATTATTATCGATTATTTTCTCTAGGCCTATTCTATAGTAAAAATAACAATAAAAATAGGCACAGAACGATCAAAAGCCTAAAAAGAATTGCATGGGATGCTCGGAATGACGCATACCCAAGTATAGAAATCTTAACACACTCTTGGCTAATCTAGTGCACAAACTTAACTTCAGACTAAAACAATATAAATATCTGGAATAATATTACCATATATAACAGTATGAACAAATAATAAACAAGCTAAGGCTCATCAGTCACTGACGAGGGTAGACTTCAAGTTAGAAATTTGAGACTAACAATTAGCTTTGCCCAGTAATAATTTATTATTAAGAGTGCCGCATGGATAATTTAATACAGTTTCCATCGTTTTGTTGCACAGCAACGAAGATATATTATGGGCTTTTACTTTTACTATTCCCCTTCTACTCAAATTACTGAGGACTGGAGTTCAATCAATGGGTACAGGCTATACGTAAATTATTGTATAAAATTACAAATCTTCACAAAAAAAAAGGAAAAAATGCAGGATTTCACATAAGTTGAAATACTGGAAAACTGTACTTAAAATTATGTTGCATGCTTTTACTAAGAACTATTCCTATTATAATCAATCACACTAAAATGTAGTTCGATTATTGAAAATCTGAAAAATAATAGACTTTGCAGGACGATTTGATAATTAAATCAAAAGCCTCAGTAGTTAAAAAATGTAAACGTCCAATTGAAACTTTATAAGCTATCTTGAATTACAAGTTTCTTAAAAATTAAACGCTCTTATTCAATTGAAAATTCTATGAGAAGTTGATTCAATCTGAAATATTCCAATTTTTAACCTATTTAATTTAAGTAAGGCATTTCAAATTTTTAGAAATATTTTACTTTTAATTTGAAATGAGCAATTATAAATCACATAATGAAATGGGGTTTGCAAGTTTTTCGCGGTAATGATGACTTTTTTGCGGTTTTTTCAGTTAAAATCAACAAATTGAATGAAATCACTAAAATCAAGAAAATCAAATTTTAATCAATAAAGTCAAAATTATACTAATTTTAGTGATTTTATTCAATTCATTGGTTTTATTTCATTAATAGTAATTTGATTTTATTGTTTTTAGTGATTTCATTCAATTGATCGATTTTTTTTATTCATTTCATTGTATTTTTTAATAAAATGAAATCAATGAAATGTACATTTTACTGATTTTAGTTATTTTATTGTTTTGATTGGTTTATTTTATTTATTAATTCTATTGATTTTGTTGATCTGATTGATTTTGTTCAATTTATTGATTTTTTCATTGTGAATATTCAAATCTTTTTATTACAAAATACAATCAGATGAATCAATGCAATCAATAAAATCAATAAAATACTAAACTCAAATTATTATCAATAAAATAAAGTTGCACGGGTTTCACTGATTTTAGTGATTTTATTCAATTTATTGATTTCATTGATGTTATTGATTTGTTTTTATTTCATTGATAAAAATTTTATTCTTTCGTGTTTAGTGATTTTATTGATCTACTTGATTTGTTTTAAATAATAGAATCGAATAAACTAATAAAATAAATAAATTGAATGAAATCACTAACATAAATAAAAGCGATTTATTATCAACAAAATCAATAAAATAAACAACATCATTGAAATGAATAAAATCCATACAATAAAAAAATCAATAAAATCCAATTAATTGAATAAAATCACTAAAATCAATATAATTCTGACTTTATTGATTATAATTTAAATTTTCTTGATTTTATTCAATTTATTGATTTCATTGATTCATTTCATTGACTAGATATACAGGGAGGGTTCTGGATCAATTAGTATTAGTGCGTGTCTGTGTGAGGTGAGTGTGTGTATGTGTGTTTCTGTGTGAGGTTGAGAATGTGAGATGAGCGTGCGTGTGTGCCGGTGTTAGCATTTGAGCAATGCTGTGTGTGTGTGTGTTTGTGTGTGTGAGACTATCTTCCTACCATATCACATTATTTAATCTCTTAATATGATAAAATATTTTCACCGATCCTCTAAAACTTACTGAAATTGATATAAGAAGGGGGTCACTCAGGGCTAACAAGTCATTTCAAAGGATGTGTGTTTTTTCTTGCCACCTGATTCTTCATGGTTATCAAGCAAGTGCGCATGCGCGATTTTGAAAACTAATTTGATAAAACCTTTCTAAATTTTTCTCTAGAATGTTTTCATATAAATAATTTTCAAACTGTATAATATAAGAAGACAATCTCTCTGTAATAATTTGTTTTAAAATCCGTCTAGAATCATAATATGTATGAATTTATTGGTATTTTGACTTAAAATCAGTGTCTTGGGGGTTGGTCAAGAATACGGTTATCATATACTGTTTCACAATTCCCATAGAGATTAAAAACATTCTTTAAATTCTGTACAGAGGATGTTTATAATAATATGTTTCTTTTAAGACGCAAAAGATGCAGGTGTCCAGTTTTAATTTGATATGGGGTAAGTATGACATTTTGTTTTATCTATAAATTTGATTTATTGCTTCCTTAGGCATTTAATTAAAAATTTCCTGCCTTTATTTATTTAAGACGCAAAAGATGCAGGTGCCCAAGTGTAATTTGATATAGGATAAGTATGACATTTTGTTTGTCTATCAAATTTGATTTATTGCATTCTTTAAATGACAAATTTCAGATAAAAGTTAATTGAAACATATTTCTCCCACGTTAGCATGTAGATTTATTCTTATCAACAAATGAATTGTTAATCTTTTTATAAACAAAATATCTTTTAATAATTAAAATGGAATGTGTTTACAGCTTGGAATGTTATTTAATACTTTTTGTTCCCCTAACGTGTTGATTATAATTTAGAACGTTCTAGAAGTTTGTTACATCATATGATGTCATATTGCGCAATATATTGCAAGAGTCTCCAGAAATTTGGTGGAGGGGGTAAGCGTCTCTACGTGTTTCTGCTTAGTTTTCTAGAACATTCTTGCTGACATAAAAATTATACTGCGCAATCTCTTGAACTCCTCAGTCGCAAATAAACCTCCATGCAAACGATAGTAGCAAGTTACAGTGAACATTAGTTCTGAACTAAGCCGCTGTGTGGCGCACTAAATGCTACGTCTTCTCTCTCACAAGAGAAATTAATCTTCACGAATATAAGTAACAGCTAACAGCCAACTGCAAATTCAGTTCGTCACTGCATCTGCACCGATTAACACTGTATCAGCTCGATATTTTTTAAAAGTGTTTTGTGTGATTTTATGTATCTATACGCATTCGAGAACAACAGTAACCAGAATACAAAGCTTTGTGATCGATTGCCAGCATCAAAGTGAAAAACAATTACAAAATAAGCGAAAAATTTGTGAGTGACAAAACAAAAATTGTTTTCGTGTGTGCACTTGTGTGACTACCATTAAACAAAATGAATCGTGAACAAAGTAAGAAAGTTATTTCAATCATTGGTGAAGCATATAAAGCTTTAATAGATGATGTAAGAGTTGACAAAATTATAAAAGTCGCAACGAAAAGTCAAGATTTCCTACAATTCATCTATTAATGATTGAAAATGCGAATATTTGCTTTAACCATTTTGATGAAAATAAATTGAATGACAGTAATCCAATATATCACTTCACATTGATTAAAAACTTATCCCGACTAGTAAAATCCCAGATTACAAAAGATCGTAGTCGTACGTTTTTGTGCGATAGGTGCCTATGTCACTTTAAAGTAGAAAAATTTTCACAGAATCATAGACTGGATTGTGGAAACATGAATCAATATCGCATGATACTGCCTAAGGACAATGAGAGAATTTTTAAATTTAAAAATTATAGGTTTAAGGAAAAAGTTCCGTTTGCTATTTTTGCCGATCTTGAGTGTCTCTTGCAAGAAACTACCGATATTCAGGCAGGTACAGGACCGTATCAAAAGCATGTTCCATACAGTGTTGCGTATTATTTACATTGTGGCTTTGATGATTCTCTTTCAAAGTTCGAAATTTATCATGAAAAAGATTGCATAGAGTGGTTCATGAAAGAATTACATGAAATTTCTAAAAATATTGCCACATTTGCGAACAACCCTTTCAGCAAGATGACATAAGACATCACGACCACTGCCATTTGACTGGCAAGTACCGTAGTCCAAGTCATCAGGGCTGTAATGTAAATTACAAAGATTCGCACACTGCACCAGTCGTTTTTCACAACTTATCAGGATATGATTCCCATTTTTTCATTAAAGCTCTAGCTAAACAATTTGAAGGTGAAGTTAAATTATTACCTGTGAATAAGGAAAAAGACATCTCGTTCACAAAATATGTTGCCGGTACAAAAGTAAATCTTAGATTTATAGATTCGTTTCGTTTCATACCGAGTAGCCTTGAAAAATCATCTTCTTATCTGGGAAATGATGATAAAAAAATTACTCTCAAGCATTGCAAGAATTCCGATGAATTTCAATTATTAGTCAGAAAAGGAGTATTTCCTTACGACTATATTAATGATTGGGAAAAATTGAATGACCATCAGTTACCACCTGAAAGTGCATTTTATTCAAAACTAAATAATGAAGAAATTTCTGATGAAGATTACCAACATGCATGCAATGTTTGCGAAACTTTCAATATAGAAACTTTGGGAGAATACTCTGATTTATACTTGAAAACCGACGTTTTACTTTTAGCTGATATTTTTGAAAATTTCAGAAGAAATTGTTTTTCAACCTACAATCTCGATCCCTTACATTACTATACAGCACCGGGACTTGCTTTTGATGCGATGCTCAAATCAACTGGAATGGAATTTGAATTATTAACTGATCCTGAAATGATTCTTCTTATTGAGAGGGGTATTCGTGGTGGTGTATCGCAGTGCTCAAACATATATGCCAAAGCGAATAACCGATTCATGGGATCAGATTTTAATCCAAGCGAACCTGAATCTTACATCTCATATTTTGATGTAAACAACCAGTATGGCGCAGCAATGAGCGAATGTTTACCTTTTCGTGGTGTCGAGTATGTACTTGATCAAGATATCAATGTAAAAAATATTCCAGATGATTCGGCAATAGGTTACATTTTGGAGGTAGACTTGGAATACCCTGCAGAATTGCATGATCTTCACAGAGATTTGCCTTTGGCTCCAGAGCACTTTGTGTCCCCCAATTCCTTCTGTAAAATACCAAAACTGATAACGAGCTTACTGTCAAAGAAAAATTATGTAGTCCACTATAGAAATTTGAAGCAATATTTGAGCCTGGGGCTAAAGATAAATAAAATTCACCGAATTCTAAAGTTTGAGCAAAAAGCTTGGTTAAAAGAGTACATTGACTTGAATACAGAGAAACAAAAAATGTCCAGCAATGATTTTCAGAAAAATTTCTACAAGCTGATGAACAATGCTGTCTTTGGCAAAAAAATGGAGAATGTTAGAAAATATAGAGATGTGAGATTGATAACAAAATGGGATGGAAGGTACGGTGCAAAAGCTCTGATTGCCAAGCCAAATTTTCATAGCTGAGCCATATTTGAAGAAGATATGGTTATTATTGAGTCAAAAAGACTCCAAGTTAAGTTTAATAAACCAATTTATGTAGGATTAGCTGTTCTCAATCTCTCAAAAATAATTACCTACGACTTTCATTACAATTACATTCTACCAAATTTTGGAAATCACGCAAAATTGCTTTATACAGACACCGACAGTCTCATCTACCATTTCACCGTTCCAAATATTTATGATTTCATTAAGCGGGATATTCACAAATTTGACACATCAGATTATCCTCCAGATAATGTTTATGGTATGCCAGTAAAAAATAAGAAAGTGTTAGGCTTGATGAAGGATGAATGCAATGGTAAATTTATAACAGAATTTGTAGGTTTGAGGGCAAAATCATATGCCTATACAATTTTAAAAGAAAAGTCTGAGAAAAAGAAAGCCAAAGGCGTCAAAAGGTCTGCGTTGAGAAACATTACATTTGATGATTATAGGCAGTGCCTATTTGAATATAAAAATGTAGCACAGTACCAAAATTTAATCCAAAGTAAAAAACATGAAGTGCGCATTATAAAGCTGAAGAATGTTGCTTTGAGCTGGCATGATGATAAAAGAATGCTGCTCCCTGGTACGACAGACACACTTGCATGGGGGTATATAAGCAAAGAGTAAATGGATCCCATGGAAGCCGAGGAGTGTAATGAAAGAAAATTTATAAAGTAATGAATATATTGCTATTTTGTATTGTGTTTTATATTATATTGTATTGTTATTGTAAGCTAATAAATTATATATGAGATAGAGAGAGAGGCTTGAATTAGCATGTACTGTAGTATAGATATTAGATATGTATGAATGTAAAAATAAAAAATAATTGAAAACTTAAACTATTATTGTATTCAATACAACCTGAAAACTTATCCCTTCCTGTAACAACAAAAGTATTCCTCCTCCTCCTCCTCCTTCTCTTCCTCCTCCTCATCATCAATCACAATATTCATCGGATTTTTAGAAATCTCAATGTTTTCAATTACTCAACAAATTTATAAATGGTCTTAATTCAAAAAAACAGTCCAACTTTCCCAAGTTTCCTCGACACTTCAAAGTCTTAATTACTATTGTTAAGTCAAGATTGATATTTTTTAGCAGGTATCAAAATATCAATCTTATCAGTTTCTTCCCAGCAAAAAAGAAATAATTGTTATATAAAAGAAATATTGTTTTAAATTCCGTAGTATTTCAAGCGATTTCAAGCATTTAAGGAATTGCAAGAAGTTATAAAATATGTAGAACAGATTTTTTCTTAGCAATGTCAAAGGATGTTAAGATATTTCAAACAATTCTTAGGAAATTCAAGAAAATTTCATAGTATTTTAATAGGTTTTGCAGTATTTTTAGAATTTGCAAAGGATTTTAGACAGTTAATACCACTTTTTATATGCAAGGGCCCAAAGTACCCCATATGGAATTTATGTAGATATTTTAACGTGTGTCATTTCAAGGGTTGAAGAGTTTCAGGATATATAAGACATTTTCAGGTCATTTTGAATACATTTCAAGTATTTCAAGGAATTTCAAAGAAAACTTTAAAGAATTTTAAGAGATTTAAGTGACTTCCAGAAATAAATAATAATAAATAACTTTAAAGGAATTAAACGGATTTGAAAAGATTGTAAAAAAATTTTAATATATTTTTAAAGATTCTAGAAATGTGACAGGATGGCAAAATATTTCAAGTGATTTTCAAAATTTTCGAGAGATTTGAAATGACTTTTAAAGAATATGTAATAATTCATACTAAAGATTTTTAAAGTATATTGGTAGATTTTCAAGTATTTTTCAAATTTGCGATAAGTAGATAATTACAATTCTTTTGATATATTATAATTAAATTAAAATCTATAATGTAAAAAATATTACGAAGCAATTTCAAAATTTGTTTTTAACTTTGAATGGGCCATAATTACTCCTCAGTTGATGATCACATATATTTTGATATAAAGGTGATGAATAAAATGATTAAAAAATATTTTAAAATCACTTTTTGTTTCAATGAAACAACACTTTTTCACATTTGTTTCTTGATTTTATTTTATCATTGAAACAAAATACATGGAAATGATGCAGAAACTACTTTTGTACTATATGCACTAACACTTCACATTTTTAGAAATCTTTCCTTGAACCAGTAGACGTTGTTTTCTTTAATGATTTGGGTTGCTACCTGAAGCGCAAAATAGATTACATCATTCTTGCTTTCTTCCTTCTATCTATCGGTGTACGTAAAAATTTTGTTATTTAAAAATATCAAATGCTGTGGTATTATTCGCACTTACACATCTACATACTCCGCGAGAAAAAAAAATATTTTTTTTAAATTAACTCTATTTTTTATAGAGGAAGCAATATATCATCCTGAAATGATTAAAAAATGTACCACCAAACCGAAAGAATCGTCATGACATTCCTTGCAAATTGAAAACATCCGCAAAGCTTAAAAACAAAAGTTTCACATATGATATCTTACAGTCGAAGAAATACATAGGTCATATAGCTTCTCAAGCTTGGAAGAAAAATATAGCGTACTATCTCACTTACTCATGATTTAGAAGAATCTTAAACAAACCTCTTCTTAATAACATTCGTAGCCTGTTCTTAAGTTGCAAAATAATTATGATGCCGAAAAGAAACGAGCATGAAACCTTACATAGAAACATTTTATTTTATCTCTCGAGCCTATAACATTGTATACATCTGCATTGAGAAGATTTTTCCTGGTTACATACTCAGCGGAAAAACATTTTTGAATTAACTTTATCTTAAAATTTGTCATCAGAAGGAAGCAATAAATCAAATTTATAGATAAAACAGAATGCCATACTTACTCCATATCAAATTAAAACTGGACACCAGCATCTTTTGCGTCTTAAAAGAAACATATTATTATAAACATCCTCTGTACAGAATTTGAAGAATATTTTTAATCTCTATGGGAATTGTGAAATAGTATATATAAAGGAAATAATAAATCAGCTGGTTCGAGTTGGTAAACCGTGATCTTTTAATCCAAAAATTAAAAAACCTTAATATCTCTAACAGTGACATGAATTGGTTTAAGTTTTACTTAAGTAATCGCTTACAATGTTTAGCAATTAGTGATGGTCTTCGCTCTGACTGGAATGAGGTGAAGAGTGGTGTTCCCCAGAGCTCAATACTTGGCCCTAAATTGTTTAATGTGTTCACTTGCGACTTTTCAGCCGTCTTGCGCTACTGTAAGTATCACCTTTATGCTGATGATAGCAAAATATATCTTTCTGGGCCTCTTTGCACCCTTAGGGATCTACTTTAAATGGTTCAGGAAGATAATAATAACGGCTACAACTGGGTTGTATCTAATGATTTGAAACTCAATCCACAAGAAACATGTGCTTTGCTAGTTGGATCCTCCATTCATAATCCATCAAAAGTTCTGGATTCCCTCCCATCTTTGTACTAGAACGGTCTTGCTATTGACTTTTCTGATTCAGTCAATGATCTTGGTTTGATATTAAACAGGACTCTTTCTTGGAAAGAGCATGTTGAACTATTATCACGCAAAACCTTCAGAACTTTACATCAGCTTAGTCGGAGCAGGGAAACAGCTTGCTTTATGATAGTTGCCAAGAGAAGGCAATATTTTACGGTTAATTTGCTGTACATCATTTTTAAAAATGAAAAGCCTGTATATTTATAGGAATTATTTTTGCGGGAGAATATGAACCTTCCAGGTTGGCCTGGGCTGCGCGATAGAGGTCGTACCCTGGAAATAACAGCTCATAGAACATGTTTAATGCAAAAATCTTCTGTAATTATAGGGAGACGACTTTGGAATAAACTGCCTAATAATATTCGTAATGCGCCCACAGTATTTGAATCTAAAAAGATGTTCTCTGGATTTCTAAAATCTATGGGTACACCTTTATTTAACATAACTCGGTGGACTCGGTTCCATTGCTATGTTCTATTCATTTATGTTTTTCTATTATGAGGTGTGCTAATGTTATTCTTTTTTCTGTTGTTTAATTATATCTTAAGATGAGTTTACCAATGTAACATCTTAATATACGATTAAAGTAACTTCTTACAGCATATACTTAAATGAACTTACTTACTTTTTTTATAACCGATAATGTCGTTCAATGTACATTTTTATTAGCAAATCAGGGTTGTAAAAATATGTACGCTACACTCTAGATTCTACATCTATATATTTATATATTTCTTCATCTCTATATGTTGTTTTACGTGTATACTCTATTCAGCTCCTATAGGTGCTTTATAGCCCTGTGAGCTTTTTTCTAATTGAATTTTAAAAAAATTAAATAATATCGAATGACACCTTTTTATGATCCATTTAACATTGACAATAAAAGCAAGTGTATTTTTGTCAAAATATTACCTTGAAATCAAATGCTCGATAATGATAATATAATTTAGATGATGACGCTACGCGATTGCACTAAAAAATTAATATCCCTATGAATTATACGCTGTAACTAAAAAATTATGGAATATTCGAAGCAAAAAAATTTGCATGGCTTGGTGGGGATTAGAAAAAGATAAAACAAAAAAAGCCTTGATAACTATAATACATTTACATTTGAATTTTTTTATCTAATATTGATCCCACTACAGATTAGAAAGAATATCATATTTAAGTTGATCTTTTTTCTATTGAACTAATGATACACATACTGCAGAGTATCTTCATTGGAAGCAACTTCTTTATACCAACGTGGAGAGATTGGGTACTGTCTGCCTACAGGACATTCCCTCATTTCAATTACGGTCATTTTGTCAACTGCACCGCTTATCATGTTTATTTTTATTCTCGAATGATATACATCTGCCTTATATATTCCAAGAAGAATCCCACTATACTCTAGTATTCCAAAAACGTCACCATCGGATGTTGATAAAACAATATGTTCTCGGGTTGGCACAAGCACATATCTGTTCTGTTCTGCTCGCAATTTGATTGGTAAACCGGCAGGAATAACATATCTTCGGAATTCGAATTGCCGGTTCTGATTTGCCTGGGGAATAAGCCGAATATATCCAAGTTTTGCAAATGGATATCCAAGTACTTCATGAGGAAAACGCGTGCCCGGAGAAGACCTAGACAGTCTGGCAGAAGAAGAAGAACTAGGATCACGTTCGGCATTGGGATTCCGTTCACACTGTAGTGAATCGTAAGTTGCAGGAGCTTTAATAAAACTTCTTGAGAAGATTGCTTGACCTTTGCCAACTGGACAATCCCTTTTTTCATCTGGAGTCAAATTATAAACTGCGCCGCTCATCATATTCAATTTTATTCGCGATTTATCTGTCCTATAAATTCCACGAAGAATCCCACTATAATCCAATATTGCAACAATGTCACCATTGGATGTTGATAATACAATATATTCTCGGGTTGCAACGGGCACATATCTATTTCGCTCTACTAGAAATTGAATTGGCATACCGGCAGGAATAACGTATCTTCGAAATTCAAATTGCTGGTTTCGATTTGTGCGAGGAATAAGCCGAAAATATCCAAGTTCTTCTGTTGTGCATCCAAGCACTCGATCTGAAGGAAGCCTGCTCAGAGGTGAAATGGATCTGGCACGAAATGGAGGGTCCTGAGGAGATGTCCGGTCAGGTGAATGTTGTTGTCGAGCAGCAGAGGAAGAAGAAGAGCCAGGATTTCCTTCGATATTGGGATTCCGTTCATACTGTAGTGAATCATAATTTGCAATAGCTTTAATAAAACTTCCTGAGAATATTGCTTGACTTTTTCCTGTTTGACAATCCCTTTTTTCATCTGGAGTCAAATTAACAACTGCGCCGCTCATCATATTTATTTTTATTCGCGAATGACGTCCATCTGTCCTATAAATTCCACGAAGAGTCCCACTATAATCCAATATTGCAAAAATTTCATCATTGGATGTTGATAATACAATATATTCTCGGGTTGGCACGGGCACATATCTATTCTGTTCTACAAGAAATGTAATTGGCATACCAGCAGGAATAACGTATCTTCGAAATTCAAACTGACGGTTCCGATTTTTCTGGGGTATAAGCCGAAAATATCCAAGTTGTTCTATTGTACATCCAAGTGCTCGATCTGAAGGAAGCCTGCCCAGAGGAGAAATGAATCTGGCAAGAAGTGGAGGATCCTGACGAGATGTCCGGTCAGGTAGATGTTGTCTGGCAGAAGAAGAACCAGTATTATGTTCGTCATTAGGACTCCTGCTAGCAGAAAACCTGGACTTGCCACGAAAAGGAGCGTCCTCTGGAGAAATATGGCCAGGCACATGTTGTTGTCGAGAAGCAGAAGAAGAAGAAGGGCCCGGATTACGTTCCATATTAGGTTTCTCGTCGGGCTGTGAACTGCATTCTGCAAGAAGAAGTAGAAGATTCATTTTTCTCGTCCAGCACATTCATAAAGTAATTTTTAATTATAAGAACTCCCCACCGTACATTTTTCTTGTTGAATAAACATATATTCTTTGTAGGAGATGAGTGCATAAACGGTTTAGTAACCTCAGTGACAATGAACGATTCTCTGTTATACAAAATGAAGAATTGAATTGCAATGATTTCAAAATTCCATGAAGAAGAGTTGAGCATCAAAACTTTCAAGTTGAAATTGATTAAGGAATTCATTAAAATTCTCCTGAAATTCTCATAAGCTTCATCCAAATCTTCTGAATTCCAAAGGACATTAGATATATTATTAATACACGTTAGTCACTTTTAGTTAGTTTTAGTCACATTTTTGATTAAAAATTAGTATGGCAAGGAACTGTATTTAAAAACAAAATCTCATTTGCATATAACGCTTAGGCCTGATTTTAGTTTTTTCTCTTTATTGACATTCATTTTCTATTTATAAATGTATTAGAAATGCATGTACTGATATACGTATATAGTAATAATGATGATATATAATATACAATATACTAGCTGTTACCCGCTG
>CAKNXH010079648.1:0-21186 GCA_932178445.1 Andricus quercusramuli | reverse complement strand
GGATTGCTTCAAGATTTTAGTTTGTAGATGTTTCATAAAGATGTTGGCTATTATAGGTGAAATTGAAGATCCCATTGCTGCTCGTCAAGGTTGTCCGTAGAAGTGGTTAATGAAACAGAAGTAAGTTATGAAATAAATACGCACCTGACGGAACAGTTTAACGAAAAAAGGTTCGAGTTGTTGTACGAGGCTTTGCTTAAATTCTAGGCGTGGATTTTAAGAAAACTTTTGCGCCGATAACTCTTATTAGCTCGATTCAGTTACTAATGGCCCTTGTTTCTCAATACAAGATGAAGAATAATCAACTAGACGTCAGAGCGGTGTATTCAAACGGCGTTTTCGAAGTGAACGTTTTTATGGAAATTCCGGAACCAATGGAAGCAGTACTGGAAGAAATAATTTGTAGTGAAGGAGCGAATGGAGAGTTAGGAATAAAATTAAAGAAGATGTTTCAAGAACTTCGAAAGGAAAATATGTGCCTCCTGAATAGAAGAAATTTGGTACAACTCCATCTGCCGCAGATCCATGATTCTTCAACTCAGGACAAGGGGCAGATATATTACTAATCGCAGTTCATGCCGTTGATATTTTTGTCACCTCTCAGAATCAAAAGAAAATGACTGAGACAATAAAAAATCTTGGAAAAAGCTTCCAAAATCTTGGGATCAAATTTTTCAGAAGCGAGCAAGGAAGCAAAATGTGCCAAAAAGGATGTATCAAAGGATGTTCTAGAACGGTTTGAAATATCTGAATCCTAACCATGCCACTCCATTAGATCTTGGCACAAAGCTGAAAAAAGTGACACAGCAGAAATAGCATAGGGATCGTCCATAAATTACGTAAGACGTTTTTCTTTTGTTTGAATAAAGAGAGGAATAAAATTGCTGTGAAGTTGAGAAGGACACAACGCTATAAACAAAAGAAAAACGTCTTACGTAATTTATGGACGATCCCATACACAGTCAGTTATTTGAGTCAATATTCTACATGCCATGATGATGTTCATTGGGCAGCAGCAAAAAGAGCTCTACGCTATTTGAAAGGTACTATGGGCATGAGCTTATTGTTCAACAAAAGGTCGAGTTCATTAAAAGGCTATGTAGATGCCAATTGGGCAAATTGTTTATATGAAAGCCGATCATATGCAGGATACACTTTTATTCTTTCTGGTTGTCCAATATCCTGGGAATCGAAGCAACAGAGAACCGTAGCTGCTTCTGCAATAGAAGCCGAATATATGGCTTTATCAAAAGGAGCTCATGAAGCTGTTTATCTTTAAATATTCCTAATGCAATATTGCAGTTTTTATACTGCAAATTACTTGTTTTGTTTTCTGTTTCTTTTATTTGTAAGCAGCTCCTCTCCTTTTCGCGAAAGCCCTTGAAGAAAATACGAGGTCTGACTGGAGGTAAATAGGTTAAAATATCGTTTTTATTGTCGGTTTTCAAACCAGTATTCTGGCTTTATTGTTATATTTTATAATTTTTATTTTATTTATAATATTGTTTAAATCTCAATAACCAAAAGAAAGACTCAAATTCTTTTGGGACAAGTTATGCATTGTTTTCTATTATTTATTCTTTTGGGGTTTTCTTTTTTTATGTTTTATGGACAATCAACGAGATGCACGGAGGGAGTTTTCAAGGCCAATTTATTTCTTAAAATGTACCTGAAAGTATGGAGCCGCTTTTTCTAAAGGACGACGAAAAATGGGCTGGTTGTGCCAACATGTCATTAGGTAGTCGTGGGCGCAATAATTTGTTATTGTACTACGTGGGTGAAGCGCGGATGTGACTCTCGCCTTCAAAATTCCCGCGACTGCTAACACTCAACATGGCGGTTTCAGCGCAGTCCATTGGTCAACGCACCCAGCATACTCTAGCAGCCGATGGACACCGAAAAGCGCGGACGGAAGTTCTCGTGCAGTATCAGCGAGCGCGCGAATGCTGTGGGTAAAACTCCCTAAAGGCGCGAATCGGCATGATGAATGCGACGCAGAAGCGCTAAGTGGGCCGTCTGCGCAACCCTCCCTTGCGTGGTCTGAGCTTGCCGGTTGAGAGCATCAAGACTGTTCGTTACTCTTAGTCAGACCGTCGAACCTGGTTATGGTGAAGTTTTACCTGTGGGATCGTCCATAAATTACGTAAGACGTTTTTCTTTTGTTTGTATCGTTGTGTCCTTCTCAACTTCACAGCAATTTTATTTCCTTCTTTATTCAAACAAAAGAAAAACGTCTTACGTAATTTATGGACGATCCCTGTCGCTATAAGGAACATTTATTTTGTACGGCCTATGCCGTTGCTACTGTAAAAATGTAAACTGTTTGAATTTGCCCCATGGCGGACTGATGCGAAGTTCGGTTTTAACGGTGGATAAACTTTCGGTCGTCCGGCCAAAAGTGTTTAATTTGAGATTTGTTGTTTTTTTTTCGGGTCTACCTGTAGATGTCTTATAAATTATTAAACTATAAACTCTTTGTAAACGCGAGTTACGTTTTTTTGTTGGAGTTTTCTCCTGCTTTCTTTTAAATTGCAGTATGTATTCTTGTTTCAAGGGAATTTGAGTGAAATTTCTTTATTTTTGAATATATGTTTGTTTTTATTTATTTTAGAAACTGTGTTTTATTTATGTCGGCTTTCGCGGCAAAAATCCCTCCAATATTGCATGTGTAAGAATTGCAGGTTTATAGTCCACGCCACTCTACCGATTTTGGAGCCATGCCGGTGCCAATTAATTTTACTCATTATTGAGGCGGTGTTTCTTTTTCTTTTAAAAAATAAACACCTGGCGCGAAAGATTTAATCTTTCATAGCCTCATTTCGTTAAAATAATTTTTTTTTTATTGTGGAATATCGGGAATTCCTTTCCTTAATCTTTTGTTTATTAACGGGTTGTTTCCAGGTAGGAAATATGTGCGTTATAAGTGGCGCCCAACCAAAGTAATAAAAATAAAAACTCGAGGGATTTTTTTTTATTATCATGGAAAGGTTTTTATTAAGACTATGCATGAATTGATTTTGAATACTTGGTGGTTGATTTTTTGTATAAATCGATGTTACCCTGCTTATTTATACTTATTGATTTATTTTTACATGCTGCATTTTATATGATTGTTTTTATTTGTTGATATTTATGCTATTTTATTGACCATGACCTGAATTCTTTTTGAAAATGTGTAAGAATTACAGGTTTATAGTCCACGCCACTCTACCGATTTTGGAGCCATGCCGGTCCCAATTAATTTTACTCATTATTGAGGCGGTGTTTCTTTTTCTTTTAAAACAGAAACACCTGGCGCGAAAGATTTAACCTTTCATAGCCTCATTTCGTTAAAATCATTTTTTTTTATTGTGGAATATCGGGAATTCCTTTCCTTAATCTTTTGTTTAATAACGGCTTGTTTCCCGGCGGGAAATATGTGCGTTATACTAAAGAATTTGAATTTAACAAACTTGCACAAGTCAAATTGTGCGACATCAAGTGTGGAAAAAAAATTGGCCGAAAATCCAATATTCCACTTACGAACCAAACGCATCGATGTACGACATCATTTTGTTCCTTTGTGGCTACAAATGGCATGATGGCCGATGTTTTAATGGAATAAGTTCAGGACTAGAACTTATGGGTATTTAAAATTTCAAAAATGGTTAGAGTTTGTTCACTTCTCGCGGGAAAGTGTTAAAATATTATTTATATTTTATATCCTACGATCAGCGAACGAACTATTTGAAATAGCTTCGATCCATTATGCTATATTGTCTTTCTTTACTTATTATCAATAAAGTTCACTCCTAATTACGCTCTACCTCCACGTTATTCTCTTTAAAAAAATTTCCTCTTTTTTCGTTGAAAAATCACTTATTTGGTTAAAAATTCATCTACTTTGTTGAAAAGAAAATAGTCTCAATTGGACAGATCGAAAATGTTTTAATATATATATTACCTCTCGTATAGTCTTTATCTTTCACATTGAAAGTGCTGAGGTTGTCATTCAGAGATATTGACATTAGATAAGAGTCAGTTTCAGTGTAAAATATTTTGTGACTTGTTTCTTTAAAACTGATGTCACAATTTCTGTAGTTCTTTACGTTTTAAGTAAAGCTGGTTTCTACGTGGCGTATTGGTATAATATCTATTGTAATGGCCCATTTGAAACTATAAAAAAACTAATATGGATTCCACAAATTAAACGAGAAATAAGTAGCTTTGTTTGTGATAATTTTTTATGAGAATTGGTATCGTTTAGTTTTGGGTTGTGATGCCCATTTTTCCCATCACATTGTTTATAGCAATTGTAAAAATAACGTAAATTAATCTATAATGAAATTTTTCATTCATCGAGAATAAATTTCATGATTTTATTTGTTTAGAGGAAATGCGAATAAATAGAACAAAGCATAGGTAGCAAAAATACGAAGAACTATGCATTTTTTGGTAGCTTTCAATTTAAGTAGAAAATTAGTGATCTTTCTTCATTGGTTGGTCAAACGTTTATGATTTTAAAGATCGAAAGTCAAGTTTCCCTTTCTAAATCTTATAAATTGGAGAAATTTCGAATGTGAATCTTGAAAGTTCAAAATCCAAAAATCTTCAATTATAAAGATTTGCGAACCATATTTCTACAATTTTTAAGATTTACAAGTCAAAACTCTTTGAATTATTTGAATTAATTCTTTCTAAAAAAGAGGCCTGATCATTATTCCAGTGACATCCTTGCGCGGAGTTTTGAAGCACAAACTTAAAGCTCAAAGCGAAATCAAATGAGATAACGAACTCACCATTTTTCAAATTTATCCTTAGATTTTTGAAAAATAATGACTGCCCTGTTGCAAGGAAATGACGGACTCTTAGGTTCAGCAGCGCTTCACAAAGCTCATTCACAAATTCGTCAACATTCGTGATCAGTGTCTTTAAACTGCATCTTTCATTCTGCAGCCAAGAATCTAATTTGATTTTTTCAAATCCTTGTCATCAAAAGCTTGAAGTAAATTATATTTAATTTTAGTAATACCGGGGCAATTTTTACACTCTCCTACTTGGCAGGAACTCTTTCAGTCCTTCAAAATAGCACAAAAGTCCATTTTTTCCACTTTCAGGGCTAAATAACAGCCTAGTATAATAAACATTTAGCTCCCTGTAGGTTCTCCTAAGTCCTCTGATTAGGCCCTGCTGTAGCTCTCCAAATCCTCCAGAAGTAAAGTGACCTCACAGGACCGTTTACCCCAGGACAAGTAAATGTATACCAAAAGAATAGTGCGTAATTGTATAATCTGACTATATTTCCATTAAAAACAATATATTTTCTTTACCATAATTTTTAGAATCAACTTTATTACGCAGAGATAAGATGAATCACTTTTGAAATTCACTTTATGAGTTCACTATTTTAGTGTTCTCCTGTTTCTCTGGTCAGTTAAAACCAGCCCCCACCCCCACATACACTCTTAATTTTCGTTTTTTCTGTAGTCCAATGAATTGCGCCGCAAATGCGCTCATATGCGCCACCAATCAAAAATTTTGTGCCCAATACTGTAGGAGTTATAGCAGGTGTTGAATTACGGGGGAGGGGGCTGGCGATACGCCAGCCCTCCCCTCATTTGAAACATCAAAGTTTAAACTGCATGACCTTGAAGACCTCCAAATGCGCTGACATGCGCCACCAAAAAAAATTTTTGCGCCACACTGCATATCAGCGCCTTAACTATTAAGAGGACGGGGGGGGGGGGGGGTGATTTTTTGAAAATATCAACATGTTTTCACATTCATCATATCTATCCAACATAAATTCAAATACACTCAAATTGGCCACCGCTAGAAAAATTTGCCCTAGGGATCGTCCATAAATTACGTAAGACGTTTTTCTTTTGTTTGAATAAGGAGAGGAATAAAATTGCTGTGAAGTTGAGAAGGACACAACGCTATAAACAAAAGAAAAACGTCTTACGTAATTTATGGACGATCCCTTATCTAATTAACAAAGATAGTATTGAGGGAGGGGGTGGTGGCATGTGACGCATGTGTTAAATCCTCGATAGTGATATGAAATTTAAAGTTAGGGATATGGAGTCATTCGTCTTCAAATGCGCTCATAGGTATCACAAACAATTTTTGCAAACTTTACAAACTGTCCACGATATGAAGGTTTTAACAATTCAGAAAGTGATGACCAATAAAATGGGAAGTTTTTAATTAGCAGTGATGAAGGGGGATTCAAATTTTAGCAAATCTAATACCTTCTCTGATGAGATTGTAATAAATTTAATAAGAAGGTACGTGTTCAAATTTACTTTCAGTGCGTGAAAATGCGCGCACCGTCGCAGTTGCGGTATGAGAAGTAATTATTACTGCCACGGTGGCAAGTAGCTCAGACTGCGCTTCGCTTTGCTGTTTCACGCCGAGCAGATGTGGTGTACACATAAACGGTTCTTCATAGCGCAGTAACTGTTACTGCTTTTCTCTCTTCCGAAACTGTCGAGCAACAGCTGCGGTTTTGGCAGTAACAGCTCGGTATCACTTCTCTTCGTGTACATGCTTGAAAGTTGAACTACTTTGTTGAAATTTCATTTTATCAAATGTGTGGAAAATTCTAGATTTTCGAATCTCTTACACTATGTGTGCTACTCGCTATTCAGTATTTTCTTACTTCAGAAATTTTACCCTAATTTTAAAGCATAATTATCTTTTTCAACAATTTTTCTTCAGTTTCGTTGTGGATAGTTGTTTTTTCGGATCAGTTTCGTTGAGACAGGATAATTCTGATTAATAAGCTAGAGAGTGTAAAAGATTCGACAAAACTAGAATTCACTTCAACTTCTCTCTGGAAAGGATCAGGTGATATTAATTTTTTTGATAATGTTGAGTTATTTTTCACAAAAAATATCACTCGTAACATTAACTAGCTTCGTCCTTAATTGCATAAAATAATGAATTTTCACGATTTACAGCGCATAAATATTGTGCAAAAAAATTAAAATTGTTTGCATAATTTGCAAATTTCCTATGCAAACAAATATTACTCAAGCTTCAAGTTTTAATTTATTATATGAATTCAAGGTGAGCATTAAAATCACTAATTAATAAAAAATGTTTATTTAGGTTGTCTGAGGAGGATGAAACCTTTTTGAGCGCATCAATACCTTCAGTACCTTCTCAGATGCGTTTGTGAGCCATGACTCACCTCTAAAAATCTGAATTGAAATGCCTAGTTAAGTAGGCTTCTTAGTGGGACGATGGTCCTGGCGGCTAAGGCGTAGACTTTGGACCCACTTCGTCGGCTTGCGGGTTCGATTCCCGCCTCGCACTTTGGAAGAGCCTCGGTGGCCCATGCGGTGAACACTAGCCTAGCAAGGGAGTTGTTCATCTCCGGAGAGTCGTATAACCGGTACCTCTAGAGGAAAAGGTTCTCTAAGTGCTTAAGGGATCGTCCATAAATTACGTAAGACGTTTTTCTTTTGTTTGAATAAAGAGAGGAATAAAATTGCTGTGAAGTTGAGACGGACACAACGCTATAAACAAAAGAAAAACGTCTTACGTAATTTATGGACGATCCCTAAGGCTGTTGCTCTTGGTGATTCGTAACCCACCTTAAACTGTAGTTCCTCCTGCCACCACAAAGAAAGTGCGTGGGGTTGTGTGTAAAGGAATAGGGAAAAGATACAAGAAAAATGTAAACCCTTAGGGGACACATTAGAAGCTTCCATTCCAAGTAGGCTTCTTCCTTTACATCAATGTTACACAAATTATTATAGCCGAGATCCTGCAGGAGTTGCCGTGTTCACATACATGGTGATGGCCTCGTTGATGGCTATCTTTCTCTCAGATCTCATACTGTCCATCTGTGTCTTGGTCATAGCAGCTGTAAATATGGAACTAGAATTTGTCCATAGATGGCAATAGCTGTCAATGTAGTTATCGTGAAACGGCTTTGCTGGCCCCATCTCCTTGTTGAGATCTCTGACAAAGATTTTCAACTCACAACAATATAAGTTTCATACAACAGTATAGACCACCGGAAAAGTTTGAAGACAGCGAAAAGAAAGCATTGTAGGTTGAGGATGATGCTCAAACGCAACAAAAACTCAAAAATCAATTAAATTTTAACCGAGAAGCCGTCTCCATACGTTTGAAAGCCATGGGAAAGATACGGAAAATGGGAATATCAGAACAGGCAACATAAAGTGATTTTCCTTCATGATAATGCACCATCACACGCAGCAAAACTGGTCAGGCAAACGATTGAGGCGTTTAGTTAAGAAATACTTACGCATTCGGCTTACTCACCAGACTTTGCTCCGTCCGATTACTACTTATGTGCATCGATGGGATACCTAGCGTTGGGCAATACTTCGAATGAAATATTTTTTATCATTTTCATACAATGAACGTGTATTTTCTATACAAAAATTCCAGTTTCATATTTACATACCGGTAAGCACTGCAATATATAAAACATTATTATCGATTATTTTCTCTAGGCCTATTCTATAGTAAAAATAACAATAAAAATAGGCACAGAACGATCAAAAGCCTAAAAAGAATTGCATGGGATGCTCGGAATGACGCATACCCAAGTATAGAAATCTTAACACACTCTTGGCTAATCTAGTGCACAAACTTAACTTCAGACTAAAACAATATAAATATCTGGAATAATATTACCATATATAACAGTATGAACAAATAATAAACAAGCTAAGGCTCATCAGTCACTGACGAGGGTAGACTTCAAGTTAGAAATTTGAGACTAACAATTAGCTTTGCCCAGTAATAATTTATTATTAAGAGTGCCGCATGGATAATTTAATACAGTTTCCATCGTTTTGTTGCACAGCAACGAAGATATATTATGGGCTTTTACTTTTACTATTCCCCTTCTACTCAAATTACTGAGGACTGGAGTTCAATCAATGGGTACAGGCTATACGTAAATTATTGTATAAAATTACAAATCTTCACAAAAAAAAAGGAAAAAATGCAGGATTTCACATAAGTTGAAATACTGGAAAACTGTACTTAAAATTATGTTGCATGCTTTTACTAAGAACCATTCCTATTATAATCAATCACACTAAAATGTAGTTCGATTATTGAAAATCTGAAAAATAATAGACTTTGCAGGACGATTTGATAATTAAATCAAAAGCCTCAGTAGTTAAAAAATGTAAACTTCCAATTGAAACTTTATAAGCTATCTTGAATTACAAGTTTCTTAAAAATTAAACGCTCTTATTCAATTGAAAATTCTATGAGAAGTTGATTCAATCTGAAATATTCCAATTTTTAACCTATTTAATTTAAGCAAGGCATTTCAAATTTTTAGAAATATTTTACTTTTAATTTGAAATGAGCAATTATAAATCACATAATGAAATGGGTTTTGCAAGTTTTTCGCGGTAATGATGACTTTTTTGCGGTTTTTTCAGTTAAAATCAACAAATTGAATGAAATCTCTAAAATCAAGAATATCAAATTTTAATCAATAAAGTCAAAATTATACTAATTTTAGTGATTTTATTCAATTCATTGGTTTTATTTCATTAATAGTAATTTGATTTTATTGTTTTTAGTGATTTCATTCAATTGATCGATTTTTTTTATTCATTTCAATGTATTTTTTAATAAAGTGAAATCAATGAAATGTACATTTTACTGATTTTAGTGATTTTATTGTTTTGATTGGTTTATTTTATTTATTAATTCTATTGATTTTGTTGATCTGATTGATTTTGTTCAATTTATTGATTTTTTCATTGTGAATATTCAAATCTTTTTATTACAAAATACAATCAGATGAATCAATGCAATCAATAAAATCAATAAAATACTAAACTCAAATTATTATCAATAAAATAAAGTTGCACGGGTTTCACTGATTTTAGTGATTTTATTCAATTTATTGATTTCATTGATGTTATTGATTTTTTTTTATTTCATTGATAAAAATTTTATTCTTTCGTGTTTAGTGATTTTATTGATCTACTTGATTTGTTTTAAATAATAGAATCGAATAAACTAATAAAATAAATAAATTGAATGAAATCACTAACATAAATAAAAGCGATTTATTATCAACAAAATCAATAAAATAAACAACATCATTGAAATGAATAAAATCCATACAATAAAAAAATCAATAAAATCCAATTAATTGAATAAAATCACTAAAATCAATATAATTCTGACTTTATTGATTATAATTTAAATTTTCTTGATTTTATTCAATTTATTGATTTCATTGATTCATTTCATTGACTAGATATACAGGGAGGGTTCTGGATCAATTAGTATTAGTGCGTGTCTGTGTGAGGTGAGTGTGTGTATGTGTGTTTCTGTGTGAGGTTGAGAATGTGAGATGAGCGTGCGTGTGTGCCGGTGTGAGCATTTGAGCAATGCTGTGTGTGTGTGTGTGTTTGTGTGTGTGAGACTGTCTTCCTACCATATCACATTATTTAATCTCTTAATATGATAAAATATTTTCACCGATCCTCTAAAACTTACTGAAATTGATATAAGAAGGGGGTCACTCAGGGCTAACAAGTCATTTCAAAGGATGTGTGTTTTTTCTTGCCACCTGATTCTTCATGGTTATCAAGCAAGTGCGCATGCGCGATTTTGAAAACTAATTTGATAAAACCTTTCTAAATTTTTCTCTAGAATGTTTTCATATAAATAATTTTCAAACTGTATAATATAAGAAGACAATCTCTCTGTAATAATTTGTTTTAAAATCCGTCTAGAATCATAATATGTATGAATTTATTGGTATTTTGACTTAAAATCAGTGTCTTGGGGGTTGGTCAAGAATACGGTTATCATATACTATTTCACAATTCCCATAGAGATTAAAAACATTCTTTAAATTCTGTACAGAGGATGTTTATAATAATATGTTTCTTTTAAGACGCAAAAGATGCAGGTGTCCAGTTTTAATTTGATATGGGGTAAGTATGACATTTTGTTTTATCTATAAATTTGATTTATTGCTTCCTTAGGCATTTAATTAAAAATTTCCTGCCTTTATTTATTTAAGACGCAAAAGATGCAGGTGCCCAAGTGTAATTTGATATAGGATAAGTATGCCTTTTTGTTTGTCTATCAAATTTGATTTATTGCATTCTTTAAATGACAAATTTCAGATAAAAGTTAATTGAAACATATTTCTCCCACGTTAGCATGTAGATTTATTCTTATCAACAAATGAATTGTTAATCTTTTTATAAACAAAATATCTTTTAATACTTAAAATGGAATGTGTTTACAGCTTGGAATGTTATTTAATACTTTTTGTTCCCCTAACGTTTTGATTATAATTTAGAACGTTCTAGAAGTTTGTTACATCATATGATGTCATATTGCGCAATATATTGCAAGAGTCTCCAGAAATTTGGTGGAGGGGGTAAGCGTCTCTACGTGTTTCTGCTTAGTTTTCTAGAACATTCTTGCTGACATAAAAATTATACTGCGCAATCTCTTGAACTCCTCAGTCGCAAATAAACCTCCATGCAAACGATAGTAGCAAGTTACAGTGAACATTAGTTCTGAACTAAGCCGCTGTGTGGCGCACTAAATGCTACGTCTTCTCTCTCACAAGAGAAATTAATCTTCACGAATATAAGTAACAGCTAACAGCCAACTGCAAATTCAGTTCGTCACTGCATCTGCACCGATTAACACTGTATCAGCTCGATATTTTTTAAAAGTGTTTTGTGTGATTTTATGTATCTATACGCATTCGAGAACAACAGTAACCAGAATACAAAGCTTTGTGATCGATTGCCAGCATCAAAGTGAAAAACAATTACAAAATAAGCGAAAAATTTGTGAGTGACAAAACAAAAATTGTTTTCGTGTGTGCACTTGTGTGACTACCATTAAACAAAATGAATCGTGAACAAAGTAAGAAAGTTATTTCAATCATTGGTGAAGCATATAAAGCTTTAATAGATGATGTAAGAGTTGACAAAATTATAAAAGTCGCAACGAAAAGTCAAGATTTCCTACAATTCATCTATTAATGATTGAAAATGCGAATATTTACTTTAACCACTTTGATGAAAATAAATTGAGTGACAGTAATCCAATATATCACTTCACATTGATTAAAAACTTATCCCGACTAGTAAAATCCCAGATTACAAAAGATCGTAGTCGTACGTTTTTGTGCGATAGGTGCCTATGTCACTTTAAAGTAGAAAAATTTTCACAGAATCATAGACTGGATTGTGGAAACATGAATCAATATCGCATGATACTGCCTAAGGACAATGAGAGAATTTTTAAATTTAAAAATTATAGGTTTAAGGAAAAAGTTCCGTTTGCTATTTTTGCCGATCTTGAGTGTCTCTTGCAAGAAACTACCGATATTCAGGCAGGTACAGGACCGTATCAAAAGCATGTTCCATACAGTGTTGCGTATTATTTACATTGTGGCTTTGATGATTCTCTTTCAAAGTTCGAAATTTATCATGAAAAAGATTGCATAGAGTGGTTCATGAAAGAATTACATGAAATTTCTAAAAATATTGCCACATTTGCGAACAACCCTTTCAGCAAGATGACATAAGACATCACGACCACTGCCATTTGACTGGCAAGTACTGTGGTCCAAGTCATCAGGGCTGTAATGTAAATTACAAAGATTCGCACACTGCACCAGTCGTTTTTCACATCTTATCAGGATATGATTCCCATTTTTTCATTAAAGCTCTAGCTAAACAATTTGAAGGTGAAGTTAAATTATTACCTGTGAATAAGGAAAAAGACATCTCGTTCACGAAATATGTTGCCGGTACAAAAGTAAATCTTAGATTTATAGATTCGTTTCGTTTCATACCGAGTAGCCTTGAAAAATCATCTTCTTATCTGGGAAATGATGATAAAAAAATTACTCTCAAGCATTGCAAGAATTCCGATGAATTTCAATTATTAGTCAGAAAAGGAGTATTTCCTTACGACTATATTAATGATTGGGAAAAATTGAATGACCATCAGTTACCACCTGAAAGTGCATTTTATTCAAAATTAAATAATGAAGAAATTTCTGATGAAGATTACCAACATGCATGCAATGTTTGCGAAACTTTCAATATAGAAACTTTGGGAGAATACTCTGATTTATACTTGAAAACGGACGTTTTACTTTTAGCTGATATTTTTGAAAATTTCAGAAGAAATTGTTTTTCAACCTACAATCTCGATCCCTTACATTACTATACAGCACCGGGACTTGCTTTTGATGCGATGCTCAAATCAACTGGAATGGAATTTGAATTATTAACTGATCCTGAAATGATTCTTCTTATTGAGAGGGGTATTCGTGGTGGTGTATCGCAGTGCTCAAACATATATGCCAAAGCGAATAACCGATTCATGGGATCAGATTTTAATCCAAGCGAACCTGAATCTTACATCTCATATTTTGATGTAAACAACCAGTATGGCGCAGCAATGAGCGAATGTTTACCTTTTCGTGGTGTCGAGTATGTACTTGATCAAGATATCAATGTAAAAAATATTCCAGATGATTCGGCAATAGGTTACATTTTGGAGGTAGACTTGGAATACCCTGCAGAATTGCATGATCTTCACAGAGATTTGCCTTTGGCTCCAGAGCACTTTGTGTCCCCCAATTCCTTCTGTAAAATACCAAAACTGATAACGAGCTTACTGTCAAAGAAAAATTATGTAGTCCACTATAGAAATTTGAAGCAATATTTGAGCCTGGGGCTAAAGATATATAAAATTCACCGAATTCTAAAGTTTGAGCAAAAAGCTTGGTTAAAAGAGTACATTGACTTGAATACAGAGAAACAAAAAATGTCCAGCAATGATTTTCAGAAAAATTTCTACAAGCTGATGAACAATGCTGTCTTTGGCAAAAAAATGGAGAATGTTAGAAAATATAGAGATGTGAGATTGATAACAAAATGGGATGGAAGGTACGGTGCAAAAGCTCTGATTGCCAAGCCAAATTTTCATAGCTGAGCCATATTTGAAGAAGATATGGTTATTATTGAGTCAAAAAGACTCCAAGTTAAGTTTAATAAACCAATTTATGTAGGATTAGCTGTTCTCAATCTCTCAAAAATAATTACCTACGACTTTCATTACAATTACATTCTACCAAATTTTGGAAATCACGCAAAATTGCTTTATACAGACACCGACAGTCTCATCTACCATTTCACCGTTCCAAACATTTATGATTTCATTAAGCGGGATATTCACAAATTTGACACATCAGATTATCCTCCAGATAATTTTTATGGTATGCCAGTAAAAAATAAGAAAGTGTTAGGCTTGATGAAGGATGAATGCAATGGTAAATTTATAACAGAATTTGTAGGTTTGAGGGCAAAATCATATGCCTATAAAATTTTAAAAGAAAAGTCTGAGAAAAAGAAAGCCAAAGGCGTCAAAAGGTCTGCGTTGAGAAACATTACATTTGATGATTATAGGCAGTGCCTATTTGAATATAAAAATGTAACACAGTACCAAAATTTAATCCAAAGTAAAAAACATGAAGTGCGCATTATAAAGCTGAAGAATGTTGCTTTGAGCTGGCATGATGATAAAAGAATGCTGCTCCCTGGTATGACAGACACACTTGCATGGGGGTACATAAGCAAACAGTAAATGGATCCCATGGAAGCCGAGGAGTGTAATGAAAGAAAATTTATAAAGTAATGAATATATTGCTATTTTGTATTGTGTTTTATATTATATTGTATTGTTATTGTAAGCTAATAAATTATATATGAGAGAGAGAGAGGCTTGAATTAGTATGTACTGTAGTATAGATATTAGATATGTATGAATGTAAAAATAAAAAATAATTGAAAACTTAAACTATTATTGTATTCAATACAACCTGAAAACTTATCCCTTCCTGTAACAATAAAAGTATTCCTCCTCCTCCTCCTCCTCCTCCTTCTCTTCCTCCTCCTCATCATCAATCATAATATTCATCGGATTTTTAGAAATCTCAATGTTTTCAATTACTCAACAAATCATGTGTGCAACACTCTTGACCTTTCAACACAGAAAAATTTAAAAAAGTAACTATAATCAATATAAGCTTTAAAATATTAAAAAATTATTTATAAATTTATAAATTGTCTTAATTCAAAAAAACAGTCCAACTTTCCCAAGTTTTCTCGACACTTCAAAGTCTTAATTACTATTGTTAAGTCAAGATTGATATTTTTTAGCAGGTATCAAAATATCAATCTTATCAGTTTCTTCCCAGCAAAAAAGAAATAATTGTTATATAAAAGAAATATTGTTATAATATTGTTTTAAATTCCATAGTATTTCAAGCGATTTCAAGCATTTAAGGAATTGCAAGAAGTTATAAAATATGTAGAACAGATTTTTTCTTAGCAATGTCAAAGGATGTTAAGATATTTCAAACAATTCTTAGGAAATTCAAGAAAATTTCATAGTATTTTAATAGGTTTTGCAGTATTTTTAGAATTTGCAAAGGATTTTAGACAGTTAATACCACTTTTTATATGCAAGGGCCCAAAGTACCCCATATGGAATTTATGTAGATATTTTAACGTGTGTCATTTCAAGGGTTGAAGAGTTTCAGGATATATAAGACATTTTCAGGTCATTTTGAATACATTTCAAGTATTTCAAGGAATTTCAAAGAAAACTTTAAAGAATTTTAAGAGATTTAAGTGACTTCCAGAAATAAATAATAATAAATAACTTTAAAGGAATTAAACGGATTTGAAAAGATTGTAAAAAAATTTTAATATATTTTTAAAGATTCTAGAAATGTGACAGGATGGCAAAATATTTCAAGTGATTTTCAAAATTTTCGAGAGATTTGAAATGACTTTTAAAGAATATGTAATAATTCATACTAAAGATTTTTAAAGTATATTGGTAGATTTTCAAGTATTTTTCAAATTTGCGATAAGTAGATAATTACAATTCTTTTGATATATTATAATTAAATTAAAATCTATAATGTAAAAAATATTACGAAGCAATTTCAAAATTTGTTTTTAACTTTGAATGGGCCATAATTACTCCTCAGTTGATGATCACATATATTTTGATATAAAGGTGATGAATAAAAGGATTAAAAAATATTTTAAAATCACTTTTTGTTTCAATGAAACAACACTTTTTCACATTTGTTTCTTGATTTTATTTTATCATTGAAACAAAATACATGGAAATGATGCAGAAACTACTTTTGTACTATATGCACTAACACTTCACATTTTTAGAAATCTTTCCTTGAACCAGTAGACGTTGTTTTCTTTAATGATTTGGGTTGCTACCTGAAGCGCAAAATAGATTACATCATTCTTGCTTTCTTCCTTCTATCTATCGGTGTACGTAAAAATTTTGTTATTTAAAAATATCAAATGCTGTGGTATTATTCGCACTTACACATCTACATACTCCGCGAGAAAAAAAAATATTTTTTTTAAATTAACTCTATTTTTTATAGAGGAAGCAATATATCATCCTGAAATGATTAAAAAATGTACCACCAAACCGAAAGAATCGTCATGACATTCCTTGCAAATTGAAAACATCCGCAAAGCTTAAAAACAAAAGTTTCACATATGATATCTTACAGTCGAAGAAATACATAGGTCATATAGCTTCTCAAGCTTGGAAGAAAAATATAGCGTACTATCTCACTTACTCATGATTTAGAAGAATCTTAAACAAACCTCTTCTTAATAACATTCGTAGCCTGTTCTTAAGTTGCAAAATAATTATGATGCCGAAAAGAAACGAGCATGAAACCTTACATAGAAACATTTTATTTTATCTCTCGAGCCTATAACATTGTATATATCTGCATTGAGAAGTTTTTTCCTGGTTACATACTCAGCGGAAAAACATTTTTGAATTAACTTTATCTTAAAATTTGTCATCAGAAGGAAGCAATAAATCAAATTTATAGATAAAACAGAATGCCATACTTACTCCATATCAAATTAAAACTGGACACCAGCATCTTTTGCGTCTTAAAAGAAACATATTATTATAAACATCCTCTGTACAGAATTTGAAGAATATTTTTAATCTCTATGGGAATTGTGAAATAGTATATATAAAGGAAATAATAAATCAGCTGGTTCGAGTTGGTAAACCGTGATCTTTTAATCCAAAAATTAAAAAACCTTAATATCTCTAACAGTGACATGAATTGGTTTAAGTTTTACTTAAGTAATCGCTTACAATGTTTAGCAATTAGTGATGGTCTTCGCTCTGACTGGAATGAGGTGAAGAGTGGTGTTCCCCAGAGCTCAATACTTGGCCCTAAATTGTTTAATGTGTTCACTTGCGACTTTTCAGCCGTCTTGCGCTACTGTAAGTATCACCTTTATGCTGATGATAGCAAAATATATCTTTCTGGGCCTCTTTGCACCCTTAGGGATCTACTTTAAATGGTTCAGGAAGATAATAATAACGGCTACAACTGGGTTGTATCTAATGATTTGAAACTCAATCCACAAGAAACATGTGCTTTGCTAGTTGGATCCTCCATTCATAATCCATCAAAAGTTTTGGATTCCCTCCCATCTTTGTACTAGAACGGTCTTGCTATTGACTTTTCTGATTCAGTCAATGATCTTGGTTTGATATTAAACCGGACTCTTTCTTGGAAAGAGCATGTTGAACTAATATCACGCAAAACCTTCAGAACTTTACATCAGCTTAGTCGGAGCAGGGAAACAGCTTGCTTTATGATAGTTGCCAAGAGAAGGCAATATTTTACGGTTAATTTGCTGTACATCATTTTTAAAAATGAAAAGCCTGTATATTTATAGGAATTATTTTTGCGGGAGAATATGAACCTTCCAGGTTGGCCTGGGCTGCGCGATAGAGGTCGTACCCTGGAAATAACAGCTCATAGAACATGTTTAATGCAAAAATCTTCTGTAATTATAGGGAGACGACTTTGGAATAAACTGCCTAATAATATTCGTAATGCGCCCACAGTATTTGAATCTAAAAAGATGTTCTCTGGATTTCTAAAATCTATGGGTACACCTTTATTTAACATAACTCGGTGGACTCGGTTCCATTGCTATGTTCTATTCATTTATGTTTTTCTATTATGAGGTGTGCTAATGTTATTCTTTTTTCTGTTGTTTAATTATATCTTAAGATGAGTTTACCAATGTAACATCTTAATATACGATTAAAGTAACTTCTTACAGCATATACTTAAATGAACTTACTTACTTTTTTTATAACCGATAATGTCGTTCAATGTACATTTTTATTAGCAAATCAGGGTTGTAAAAATATGTACGCTACACTCTAGATTCTACATCTATATATTTATATATTTCTTCATCTCTATATGTTGTTTTACGTGTATACTCTATTCAGCTCCTATAGGTGCTTTATAGCCCTGTGAGCTTTTTTCTAATTGAATTTAAAAAAAATTAAATAATATCGAATGACACCTTTTTATGATCCATTTAACATTGACAATAAAAGCAAGTGTATTTTTGTCAAAATATTACCTTGAAATCAAATGCTCGATAATGATAATATAATTTAGATGATGACGCTACGCGACTGCACTAAAAAATTAATATCCCTATGAATTATACGCTGTAACTAAAAAATTATGGAATATTCGAAGCAAAAAAATTTGCATGGCTTGGTGGGGATTAGAAAAAGATAAAACAAAAGAGGCCTTGATAACTATAATACATTTACATTTGAATTTTTTATCTAATATTGATCCGACTACAGATTAGAAAGAATATCATATTTAAGTTGATCTTTTTTCTATTGAACTAATGATACACATACTGCAGAGTATCTTCATTGGAAGCAACTTCTTTATACCAACGTGGAGAGATTGGGTACTGTCTGCCTACAGGACATTCCCTCATTTCAATTACGGTCATTTTGTCAACTGCACCACTTATCATGTTTATTTTTATTCTCGAATGATATACATCTGCCTTATATATTCCAAGAAGAATCCCACTATACTCTAGTATTCCAAAAACGTCACCATCGGATGTTGATAAAACAATATGTTCTCGGGTTGGCACAAGCACATATCTGTTCTGTTCTGCTCGCAATTTGATTGGTAAACCGGCAGGAATAACATATCTTCGGAATTCGAATTGCCGGTTCTGATTTGCCTGGGGAATAAGCCGAATATATCCAAGTTTTGCAAATGGATATCCAAGTACTTCATGAGGAAAACGCGTGCCCGGAGAAGACCTAGACAGTCTGGCAGAAGAAGAAGAACTAGGATCACGTTCGGCATTGGGATTCCGTTCACACTGTAGTGAATCGTAAGTTGCAGGAGCTTTAATAAAACTTCTTGAGAAGACTGCTTGACCTTTGCCAACTGGACAATCCCTTTTTTCATCTGGAGTCAAATTATAAACTGCGTCGCTTATCATATTCAATTTTATTCGCGATTTATCTGTCCTATAAATTCCACGAAGGATCCCACTATAATCCAATATTGCAACAATGTCACCATTGGATGTTGATAATACAATATATTCTCGGGTTGCAACGGGCACATATCTATTTCACTCTACTAGAAATTGAATTGGCATACCGGCAGGAATAACGTATCTTCGAAATTCAAATTGCTGGTTTCGATTTGTGCGAGGAATAAGCCGAAAATATCCAAGTTCTTCTGTTGTGCATCCAAGCACTCGATCTGAAGGAAGCCTGCTCAGAGGTGAAATGGATCTGGCACGAAATGGAGGGTCCTGAGGAGATGTCCGGTCAGGTGAATGTTGTTGTCGAGCAGCAGAGGAAGAAGAAGAGCCAGGATTTCCTTCGATATTGGGATTCCGTTCATACTGTAGTGAATCATAATTTGCAATAGCTTTAATAAAACTTCCTGAGAATATTGCTTGACTTTTTCCTGTTTGACAATCCCTTTTTTCATCTGGAGTCAAATTAACAACTGCGCCGCTCATCATATTTATTTTTATTCGCGAATGACGTCCATCTGTCCTATAAATTCCACGAAGAGTCCCACTATAATCCAATATTGCAAAAATTTCATCATTGGATGTTGATAATACAATATATTCTCGGGTTGGCACGGGCACATATCTATTCTGTTCTACAAGAAATGTAATTGGCATACCAGCAGGAATAACGTATCTTCGAAATTCAAACTGACGGTTCCGATTTTTCTGGGGTATAAGCCGAAAATATCCAAGTTGTTCTATTGTACATCCAAGTGCTCGATCTGAAGGAAGCCTGCCCAGAGGAGAAATGAATCTGGCAAGAAGTGGAGGATCCTGACGAGATGTCCGGTCAGGTAGATGTTGTCTGGCAGAAGAACCAGTATTATGTTCGTCATTAGGACTCCTGCTAGCAGAAAACCTGGACTTGACACGAAAAGGAGCGTCCTCTGGAGAAATATGGCCAGGCACATGTTGTTGTCGAGAAGCAGAAGAAGAAGAAGGGCCCGGATTACGTTCCATATTAGGTTTCTCGTCGGGCTGTGAACTGCATTCTGCAAGAAGAAGTAGAAGATTCATTTTTCTCGTCCAGCACATTCATAAAGTAATTTTTAATTATAAGAACTCCCCACCGTACATTTTTCTTGTTGAATAAACATATATTCTTTGTAGGAGATGAGTGCATAAACGGTTTAGTAACCTCAGTGACAATGAACGATTCTCTGCTATACAAAAACCCACATTAGGGAAACGGTTTTCAATATATCCAGTTCTTTGGCAAATATGTTTTTACTTAGCTGTACTATCAATTCACACATAACAATCATTCTAAGTAAGCGAAATGAAGAATTGAATTGCAATGATTTCAAAATTCCATGAAGAAGAGTTGAGCATCAAAACTTTCAAGTTGAAATTGATTAAGGAATTCATTAAAATTCTCCTGAAATTCTCATAAGCTTCATCCAAATCTTCTGAATTCCAAAGGACATTAGATATATTATTAATACACGTTAGTCACTTTTAGTTAGTTTTAGTCACATTTTTGATTAAAAATTAGTATGGCAAGGAACTGTATTTAAAAACAAAATCTCATTTGCATATAACGCTTAGGCCTGATTTTAGTTTTTTCTCTTTATTGACATTCATTTTCTATTTATAAATGTATTAGAAATGCATGTACTGATATACGTATATAGTAATAATGATGATATATAATATACAATATACTAGCTGTTACCCGCTG
>CAKNXH010079647.1:0-58034 GCA_932178445.1 Andricus quercusramuli | reverse complement strand
TTGCATTGGAAATCACTAAACGTAATAATAATGAGCGCCAATGACTGGCAAAAGCCAAATTTCTACTTATGAGCTGTTTTCAAAAAGTAATCACTCGATTGAGTTCTATAGCTAATTGTGAAGAAAAATGCTCAGCTTCAGCTCGATTCACTTAATATGTGAGATTCTGAATAAAATTTACGAAAACGTTTTTCTTTCTAATGAGAAATGCGAGTCAAACTTCACCAAGCTTGCCGAACATCCTAATATCATTTTTCTCAATAAATAACGCATTCTTTTTAGATTCGAGCACATTCTGGGGCGATATGGATAAAGTTCAAAACAGGCGATTTTGTAACATTTTTGTCTTCATTCAAACAATAGGAGAGTAATCGTAATACTGGTAAACAGGCTACGTCACATCTACCAAGGTGACGTATTTACAAGACGTTTTTCTCCAAAATGATGAAATTTAAATATTTACACATTTAATCTGCTTTATCTTGCTTTTTTCGCGCCTCGCGCCTTGCTTTGCGGAAAATATTTGTTTAATTTTTAACTACTTTTAATCCAAAGGAGCTCATTTCATTCCTCAATACATTTTTAGCATTTCCATTCTGTACATTTTTATTGCATACAAGTTAGCAAATTTCTTGATTCGCCAAACGGATGAAGTTCCGAAAACGTCGGACCTTCGATTTTTTTAAAACTACGTATGCTTATGCTTTTAACGTGCCGATTAAGAATATAATAGTGAAAATTGGCGCAAATTTGATTTTCATGGGAAAACCCTTGAAAACCGTATTTCAAAATGCACATGTTATGTCATATTACTTTTTAGCCTATGAGTAACATTATTCGAGATATTCGACGTTGGATTTGGAAATTGACAAACATTTCTTATTTCCATTAAACGTTGGAAATGGGAACCTATGTGATATACACTAATTCTGTAGCCAGTCACAGTAGTGCCTTCCTGCCCGTCTGCCTCCCACCCTGAGAATTTGATATCTTGAATTTATGCCTGACTCTATTACATGCTTGACCGCGTAGAAAATTGCATATTGTTTCAGCCGATTCATCTGTGTGGATACATGTTGCCTCGGGAAATTAACGGTCAAGGAACTTGACAAATAGCTGCGGCGTGAACTCACAGTTCCTGCAAGCCTCTCCGGACTCCAGATCGGCAGAGATCTCCGCCAGAAAATCGCTCCAAGGATCATCAAAGTGACCCGAAAGTGAAGAATATTTCCGTGGCCCCAGTGAAGGCACACATGGCGTCAAACGCTGATAACAAGCCAAACTTGTCCGGGTTAACACTGAAGGTCCTAGATCGAGCCTCAGCGGCCAGATCCTCCAACATTGCTGCTAGAGGGCTGTTATTCCAGCTGAAATTAAGGAGGATGAACCTTTTTGCCAGTAGAGAGCAACGAAATGACAGAAGAGTTTCGGAAGCCTCAGAGAGGAGCACAGAGATGGGGGTCGAGCTCATTCACCCAAAGGCAACCCTGAGAGAAGCGTGATGGACCGTGTCCAGCATTTTCAGGGCGGTGGCGCTAGCTCTCAAGAAAAGAGGAACACCCCATTCCAGGCGTGCCTTGTGTAGACAGTGAGCGAAAGGGAAGGGGAGGCGCCCCAAGATCCGACTACGGATTACAAAGAATATCATATTTTAGTTCATCTTTTTTCTATTGAATTAATGATACACATGCTGCAGAGTATCTTCGTTCGAAGCAACTTCTTTAAACCAACGTGGAGAGATTGGGTACTGTCTCCCTAAAGGACATTCCCTCATTTCAATTACGGTCATTTTGTCAACTGCACCGCTTATCATGTTTATTTTTATTCTCGAATGATATACATCTGCCTTATATATTCCAAGAAGAATCCCACTATACTCTATTATTCCAAAAACGTCACCATTGGATGTCGATAAAACAATATGTTCTCGAGTTGGCACAAGCACATATCTATTCTGTTCTGCTCGCAAATTAATTGGTAAACCGGCAGGAATAACATATCTTCGAAATTCGAATTGCCGGTTCTGATTTGCCTGGGGAATAAGCCGAATATATCCAAGTTTTTCAAGTGGATATCCAAGTACTTCATGAGGAAAACGCCTGCCCGGAGAAGACCTAGACATTCTGGCAGAAGAAGAAGGAGAACTAGGATCACGTTCGACATTGGGATTCCGTTCACACTGTAGTGAATCGTAATTTGCAGGAGCTTTAATAAAACTTCTTGAGAAGATTGCTTGACTTTTGCCAACTGGACAATCCCTTTTTTCATCTGGAGTCAAATTATCGACTGCGCCGCTTATCATATTCATTTTTATTCGTGACTTATCTGTTCTATAAATTCCACGAAGAGTCCCACTATAATCCAATATTGCAACAATGTCACCATTGGATGTTGATAATACAATATATTCTCGGGTTGGCACGGGCACATATCTATTTCGCTCTACTAGAAATTGAATTGGCATACCGGCATGAATAACGTATCTTCGAAATTCAAATTGCTGGTTTCGATTTGTGCGAGGAATAAGCCGAACGTATCCAAGTTCTTCTGTTGTGCATCCAAGCACTCGATCTGAAGGAAGCCTGCTCAGAGGTGAAGTGGATCTGACACGAAGTGGAGGGTCCTGAAGAGATGTCCGGTCAGGTGAATGTTGTTGTGGAGCAGCAGAGGAGGAAGAAGAGACAGGATTAAGTTCGATATTGGCATTTCGTTCACACTGTAGTGAATCGTAATTTGCAATAGCTTTAATAAAACTTCCTGAGAAGATTGCTTGACTTTTCCCTATTGGACAATCCCTTTTTTCATCTGGAGTCAAATTAAAAACTACGCCGCTTATCATATTTATTTTTATCCGCGAATGCCGTCTGTCTCTCCTATAAATTCCACGAAGAATCCCATTATAATCCAATATTGCAAAAATGTCATGATTGGATGTTGATAATACAATATATTCTCGGGTTGGCACGGGCACATATCTATTCTGTTCTGAAAGAAATGTAATTGGCATACCAGCTGGAATAACGTATCTTCGAAATTCAAATTGAAAGTTCTGATTTTTCTGAGGTATAAGTCGAAAATATCCAAGTTGTTCTATTGTGCATCCAAGTGCTCGATCTGAAGGAAGCCTGCCCGGAGGAGAAATGAATCTGGCAAGAAGTGGAGGATCCTGAGGAGATGTCCGGTCAGGTAGATGTTGTCTGACAGAAGAAGAACCAGTATTATGTTCGTCATTAGGACTCCTGCTAGCAGGAAACCTGGAATTGCCACGAAAAGGAGCGTCCTCTGGAGAAATCTGGACAAAAAAATGTTGTGGAGCAGCAGAAGAAGAAGAAGGGCCAGGATTACGTTCGATATTAGGTATCTCGTCGGGCTGTGAACTGCATTCTGCAAGAAGAAAAAGAAGATTCATTTTTCTCGTCCAGCGCATTTATGTCAATATCTTTAACTGAATTCAACGCTCCTTTGTAGGAAGCATCTTTCTGATGTTTCAGTAAAAACTACGAAAAGTATTTTTTTAATTATAAGAACACTCCACGGTGGAAACGGTTTTTAATATATCCAATTCTTTGACAAATATGTTTTTACTCAGCTTCACTGTCAATTCACACATAACAATCATTCTAAATAAGCGAAATGAAGAATTGAATTGCAATTATTTCAAAATTCCATGAAGAAGAGTTGAGCATCAAAACTTTCAAGTTGAAATTAATGAAAGAATTTGTTAAAATTCTCCTGAAATTCTCATAAGCTTCATCGAAGTCTTTTGAATTCAAAAGGACATAAGACATATTAATAATACATGTAAGTCACTTTTAGTTAGTTTCAGTTACATTTTTGGTTAAAAATTAGTATGGCAAGGAACTGTATTTAAAAACAAAATCTCATTTGCATATAACGTTAGGCTTGATTTTAGTTTTTTCTCTTCATTGACATTTATTCTCTATATATAAATATATTGAAAATGCATGTACTGATATACATATATAGTAATAATGATGATATACATAATATACAATATACTAGCTGTTACCAGCTGTCATTTTCATTTGAGAATACCGCTTAAACATGTAGGATTTCTTCCGACCTAACCTTTCCGACCTAAACTTTCCGACCTAACTGAGAGTTCAAAAAATATGTGTGCATAATTTAGTGCCGATTGATAAAAAACTATGGATTTACATAAGCATCGTACGTTTTAGACCACTCCATTTTATATTTTAGATAATAATATATAATATAATAATACACATATACATATACAATTATCCCCTTCTATATTAACGTCATTGTAAATAATTTAAGTGCAATTTTTCAATTTGTTTAAAATTTAACCATTTGATTAGTAATACAGAAATTATTGTTAAAAAGTAATTAATTTTTTTTTAAATTAAACTATTTTCTTGAAGATTCATCTTCTTTGTCCAACTGTTCTGCGAGAAATTAAAAACTCAATTTTTTTAGTTCCTACTATCTGCTCGAAAATGCATATATTATATTCACCAATAGAATTAACGATGACCGCCAAAGTGCAAACAAAAGTACAGACCACGCGCATTTTCGCAAAGTAGAGAAAAAACTAATTAATGCTTCAGTGAATAATTTGGTTAACAACTGTATCTAAGGAATATTCCATTGCATCATCAGAGTACAAATGTATACACAAGAAGCCGGTATCTCACACATTTGTGAAATAACGACTTTAAATAGCGACTTCATTAATTTTAATTGAAACATTCTGATCTCGAATGAAAGGTGAAACGATTTATGTAAAAATTGATATATATATATATATATATATATATATATATTCTAGTTGGCTTTTCGTATTCCACGTAGCCAATTTTAATTTGCTGACTCCCCCTTTCTGACCAACTTAGTTTACGCATGTTTTTGTGAATAGTTTTTCAAAAAAATAATGGTCGTCAGAGGTACGTGTTCATGTTCTTCACATCTGGGCAACAATATTTTTGTTTGAAATTGTGGATTTTAAATAAAAACCTAAGTACTCTAAATTATTGTATAGAAAAGTATCCTGTTACCTCAAGATTTTGTTGAGACATTTTTTATGGATTGCTTTAAAAGTAAAATAATTATTTGAGTCGAATAGTTCTGTGCATACATAATATTTAATCATTTAATATGGGCGTTGATCTCCCAAGAAAATACATAAAGATTTCCAAGATCTACCTCGAGTAAATGCCACGCACAATTGTCCATGATTGAATACATCTTTACGAAGATCTACTCCAATTTTTTAGGAAGTTTGTCCTTGGCTTTTATTAATTGTCATAGCAAATGTTAATTTGATTGGAAATTGTCGCCGCCTTAAAGTGAGAGGATGTCTTCACAATATAATGAAATGCTATCTTAGAATATTATAAGCAAGTTCAAGTATTTGTAATCGTGTTCCGTCGCATAAACCTTCATTAAACTTAAGTTTTGTTTAAGCATTACGATCGAATTATTTGTTAACCGTTATTCATACCGTGGAAAATTAGGGGGGTTCAAAGTATTCAGATATTCTGGCAGTATCGCGTTAGTAATATCTCCATTATCGCAATTTTCCGTACAATTTACACTTGTGTAAATCCGTGCTGTTGTTCTGTCGAGTAAATATACATCTCTGCAATTGATTCCTTTAAAATCAACGTTACGTGCGGATAATATGGCCACCTTAGCTAGATCTTCATATCTACGATTATTAATTGTTTCTTTAAAAATGATTTCTACTATATCGTCAGTTCTAGGAGCTATACATTGTTCTGGTGCTAAAAGATTATCATTATCATTGTCATTCAAACTACTATTGCCAACACACAAAAGATACTCAGCGAATTCTGCTTCCTCTGGTAAAGTTCGCATATTTTAAGTTAATGAAAACACTGAACAATGTGTCCATAATGCACTGACTTTCACAGGTAATCCTTTCCAAAAATCTCCTAACAGCTTGTTTTCCCGCCAAATAGTAAGCCATTATCCATGAAATCACGTAGAGTTCTGTCAATCAATTCCAGTGTATATCTTGTTGCCATTGGGGAACGTTTCTCAAATATTGTGCATCTTTTGATTGATTTCGGATGTTTGATACGGAATCAGAAAATTGAGAAACAGGCATACCGAAAGATGTGTGCACAATTTTTCCATTGGGAAGTAATATTGCAGCAATCCCTGAAAATGCCATTGTACAAATAATTTCCCTTTTTATTCGTAAAAAATGATACAATGTAGTGTAAATGAATGTTTTGCCTGATCCACCTGGCCCATCAATGCAGAAACATGAAGCACTTGTTCCATTTGTCATGAAAACATTCAATACTTTATTGATAATATTCTTCTGTTTCGGGTTAAGACCTTCATATTGTCTTTTTCCAATTTCTTCATGTTGGTGAGCTGAAATATCATCATCATTTGTTTGTTCATCGATAATAATATTGAGTTCATCTAATTGCGGCATCTTTGGAAAATAACTAAGATCAGATGTATCACGTAAGAGATAGGTATTAATTTCAATATATGAGCTTTGATGTGCTTCCTCTAAAGTACAATTCCTTAGAAAGTTTGGGACATAGAATATTTGAATTTTGCCCAGAGTTCTTCTGGATTGTTTGGATGGCAGTATATAAAAATACGTACAAACAAATGCCTTAATTGATAAGGCATCATCCATATTTCTCCTTCTGTCATTGAACGATCCCACTCTGTGTCGTCTTTGATGAGACCCAATGCTGAACATACGCTGTGGAAGGTATCATGTGTATTACCATTGACTGTTTTGATATCATCAAAACTTGTGGCTCCTTTAGCAGTTATCAGTAATAATCATAGATGAAATAGTTCTACTCGACTGGAACGGATTCTTCCAATAACGTTAAATTGCGTTTTTCAAATAACCCATTTAAATGTATTGACATCCGTTTGTTTCTTGATTACATAATGAGACGGGATTTCCGCATACGTGAATTGCCTAGCTTCGGGATCACGTTGATTCAAAGCGAAATAATCAAGTAACATAGTTTTCTTTTCTACCGCAGTTCTTATGGAATTATCATTTCTTTCATCAATGACAGTAACGGTTTGTTGATTATGTAAATGTACTGGCAACCGCATAATAGAATGGATTTTATTTTGCAATGGTCTTCCGTATATTTGATCGCATGCTCCAACTGGACTGACTTATCTAGTTTCTATGAATTTCGAATTTCGTCGTGATGAATAACGCTTTGACTACTATCATTTTCGGTAACAACTACAGAAGCAGCGTCATGTCCTTTGTAGATATACTTATACAAATATTCTACAGATTTGATGCTAGACACTACTTCTACATTAATGTAAGAATTAAATAATTGTAATAATTCGTCATAGGCTGGAACAACATATTGACTGCAAGTCATGCCTCCAATAGAACGATTATAAATACCTGTATTTCTGCGACCATACGTTGGATATCCATTTTCATCCATCATTGTTTCTGCTTGGAATTTGTTTGGAAACTTTTTGGAGCATTTGCCTTTTTCGTCTTTGCACTAGTCTCCACATGGACCATGAATCATCTTTTCGAAATCAATGTTATGAAGTATGGGATTTTCACATGGATTTGGAGTTCCCGCAGATGTATGTTTATCAACTATCTCACGAGTAGTTATTTTATTATTTTGTTTGAACGTTATCAATAGATGAATATGACAATGATATTGATGAGTTTATCTTTCTTGATATTGAAAACGTGTGAAACAATGTCAGGTCTGTCTGATGATGTTTGCCCAGGCAATAAATTCTCCTGGATTTCACGCCAGTTGGAATTACATGTCATGGTTATAAATGTCTGGTTTACCATATTTTCTTACGATAGGCATTGAATCTTGATAATGCTGTAACATAATGCATGGTGATCCTATAAACGATGATGGAGGGATTACCATTTTGCCAACATGGCTGCTTGTGTTACCTGCTGTACGTGGTAAATGGTCAATCAAACCTTGATAAGTATCAGCCCGAATTGTTTTTTGATTCATTCTACAGAAATTCATCGTATGTTTTTCCACTTTCACGTAACTGTCAACAATCCATTGCTGGAATAATCGCCTTCCGATTAAAAATACATTATTATTTCGAGTGGTCATTCTGTACTTTATGTATGCAGATCGTGATACCCGCCTTCGTTTGTTAACGCAGAATATATTTCCATGCAAGCCCCTTGTACCATATGGATAAAATAATGGGTATATCCAACGTTCAACATTGGGGTTCATGAAAGTTATGTATTCAAGCTCTGTAGTATCCCTATTATGTATATTCACAAAATATTGCGGAATATCACCGTCAGCAGTTGTTGTGAAAATTGTAGCAATATCATTAAATTTATAAAAATTATACCGTCTTCTATCCTTTCCAGGTTTTGAAGAAAATAATACTTTCATTTCTGGTTCAGACTGTGTATTATCGTTCATCATTGATTGTTGAATCTCCTCATGCATCATTCGGTATGATTGTGCGAATACATTGCAGTTGCGAAGAGAATTATCTACGGCATCAATCAGTTCCCTATTCAACGTCGAGGTCTGGTTGCATCGAATATCCGTAGCTTCATTTCGATCGACGATAAATAGTTGACTATAAGAAGGACTTTCATCTGCAGGAGAATATAAATGTATTGTTGTATCACCTTATAAGATCGAGAAAATCGTTTGATAGTTCGTGTGTGCCATTGAGCAAGCTCTCAAGTATCGGTGGTGGATCGGGTAATGTTTTAAGAATGACTTCACCATTGCTACAAAAATCATTGAATGACTTTTTTTTGTTAGCTACTTTTTCAGCTTGGGAGTGTCTGGCATTACAATGTTTACATAAAATATTCATTTGCCCGGAATAGTGTTCTGTTACAGCTGGAGTTGCAATATTGTCATAAAGATTTTGAGGATACACAGAAGGTTGACAGTTTTGAGATACATTCTCATTTGAATTAGATGCAACCATTTGTTCATTTCCTAAGGACTCAACCGTTACATTGTTATTTGCTTGTACTCTCATCCTGTGGATTTTGCTGAGATTCTCTCTGTTACGAATGTCCTTCTGACGAAGACGATACGCTCTTTGCTCAGCAGCAGTTTTTCCATCCGTCTTGTAGTAATGATTCCTATCCTGTCATTTTTTTCTGCTGAATTTTGAGAGATTCACAAATCCATGTAATTTCTGTATGTGCAATACTTGTTGATTCTGCTGGTAATCCTTTGATTTTTTTTCGTTCAAAAAGTTGAAACTGTTCTTCTTCAGCGAGAGAGCGTTCAACAGAATGTTGACAGTTTTGAGAAACATTTCGAATGTTACGAATGTCCTTCTGACGAAGACGATATACTCGTTGCCTAGCGGCAGTTTTCTCACGACTTTGTCGTAATGATTCCTCTTTTGCGATATTTTTCGATTCAACTTGGCATGCTCCACAATTCTGTGAAATTTCTACCACTATAGTACTTGTTCATTCTGCAGGAAATTCCTTAATTTCTTAATTAGTATTAGGAGTTTGTCCTGTACAAATATCATTTTCAATTGTTACAACATTATTAACATTATAGTAAGGTAGATTGTAATACAATTTCCAAAAGTATTCTGACTCATTTCACAATTACGTAATTTATTTCCTTGGTGAGTCAGATAGGAATTCATTCTGAGCTAATCCAAACGAATGCATCAAGGCTTATTTCGGATTTAATAGGCTTGCATATGCGGTTTAAACCGTTAGGAAGTTCCCGATTCACAGCAGAATAAACTATAGGCCTGTAAGATACCTTTTTAACTACCCAGCGCCATATGTCACTCAAAGCATTGGCTGATTCCAAAAAATTATATTATGTCATCCATTGCATAGGTCGCTAAAAGGAAAGAACAAACAAATAGCTAAGTTAAATCAGTACCAGTTAAATTATTCATATACATATAATTTAACTCTCACTAGTAGTGGTTATATATTTACTTGAAATTCTGCTTTTCTTTCTCTTATCAATTTCAAAATTATTTTGCGGGGCCTGATTTTAAGTTCCATCTCTTGTAGATCATCCTCGGTTAATTCATAAAAAGAACTATCATTTATACCTTGATCTGAAAAAATATAACAAAATAATAATTACAAATTTGATAATAAAATCGATAAACCTAATTATGTAAAGCGAGAGTTTGAGAACGCAATTTTCATGAATGGCAATCTACATTAAATGAATTATCAGTATATTCCTTTGTTTCATTTTGCTACTGAACAAGACATTTTCCAACTATATACAGAGAAATAACATGCCACTGCAAATTTTAAGACAAATTACTTATTGAATTAATTACTTGTCAAATGATTCGTACTTGACAATGTGAAAATTGTCTAAATTAATTTCAAAAACTTCATTCACTTAGAATTTTACGAATGACTCAAATTTTGGAGAGATCTGGATAACGATGAAAATGGCCAAAAGTACCAAACATTATATCTCACCTTTTGCAATGATACATTAGAGACGAATGTGACGGAGACTGATGAACAAATCATCTGAGTTTGGTTTACTCCAGCAGCATAAAGTTTTGAAATGAGCCAGATCAAATACTTGAGTGAAACGCAGAGAACTGTTATTGTCATCAGCTTCAATATAATAAGCATTCAAGTTTGTGTCAAAGAAAGAGCACGAGCAAGCTGAAGTTATGAAGAAAACTTCAGTTTTTCGCAAAACAAGGATCTCTTTTATGTGTCCAAAAAGAGGCAGATTGTCTTGTCGAGTATTCTCAAATCTATATATACGTTCCTGTTCGATATTCTGTGCCATTCACTCGGACAGCTGAAGAACGGAAAATCTCACCAGTGTCAACATATCCGAGACCATACAGATTCTCTCTACTTGAGGTGTTTTGCACTAAATCTGTGGAACCAGATAACACCTGGAATCTGCTCAATTTTACATCTTTCGCTCCCCACTTTGAGCTCTGAGCGCACTGTGAAACTCGTATAAGTGTTTTGCGTGTAATTTTAAAATTGTGCACATTCTGAGCACGCAATTCAATTCCAGCATGGTTCCTTTCAAATCGAACGCAATTGTAAAGAGGCATCGGGCCGGATCACAATATGCAATCAGCATAATGAGATAGGGGAGGAAAGTTATTTATAGGGTTCAAATCGGGAAACAATCTCTGAAACGCCATAAAAAAATCTTTGACGAGAGCTCTCAGATAAGGTATCAATGATTCCGTTATATTCGGAGCAAAAGCTAATTCCATGATTCTGAGCAAGTACAGAACAAGCTCCAGGTATTCATCTTCAGTACCAACTTTTCCAGAAACTAGAAAAGGAAATACTCGCAGCAAAAGCCACATCTGCATACCTTTCTGACTTAGTGAATGCTGTTTTTGTTAAGCTTGGCCTAATGTAGCCATAATTAAATGCAGATATTCTTCCATTAAAGTAAATAATGTCGAACTTTTTCCGCACCAAGACAAGATTATTCAAAACCAATTTCCACACCATGGGACCAACGCCCTGTAAGATGTCATGGAAGACATCGAAAACTTTGTTTCGAGATATATGGAAATATCGCAATTCATTCAAACAGCAAGATCCCTTAACACCTGTTTCTGTCATCGATTCTGCCGAAAAGTTTGTTTCCTCTAAGAGAGCAAGATGTTGTCGGTAAAGGTGTTCGGTCCTTTCTACAGCTGTTTCAGTAGATCCAGAATGAAAATCTACTCTGTTGTACATGCACATTCGACAGAAATTGTTTGCAGATGGACCAAGAAGATTATAAATCTGGTGTGCAGCAAGTCCATCACCACAGAATGCAGATACAGATGCTCTTAGAAAAAATTCCTCTTCACCAATTTGAATTATAACACCTTCATCGCTTTCTAATTTCTGAAAATTATTCAAAAATGGAGCAAGTATGGCTTTGAATCCATACATCTTAACATCTGCATCACATCAAAGATGGAGAACATGGATATCGCTGAGTTCAGAGTTCATGTGTACAGGAAAATTATCAATTACGTAGTAAAAAATTCCCAACTTCGTTCAGAATAGCTTCTCGGACTGTATCGTTTGATAAAGCTAGACCAAATCCTTAATAATAGGCACATACTGAAATGTTTCCACTACCATACTCGGAATGAACGTTCAAATCGCACTATCAAAAGTACTATCGACACGATAGCCAAGAGGTATTTCTTCGGCGTCGATATATCCTCATTTCTTTCTGAGAGCATCAATCTGTCCATCTAAAGTTCTGATGCCATTGAAGAGATTCTCAAAATCAAAAACCTTGAGCAATTTTTGCATACTATTATCGTCCATGAATTGTTGATCTTTTAAAGAAGACGAGATTTCTCTTTTGAAGGAATCGCGTATGAAAAATGGTATTTCCATAAGCCAGGAATGAAGACAATTTTTATGAAAAAAAAATTCTCCTGCCCACAAAAGTTATTTAGCCCGCATTAAACTCACAAGGTATTTATATTTTACGAGATTCAAGAAAAAATTGGGGTTTTTTTTTTAAACAAAGCCAAAAATTCAAATACGCATAACTCTGTACAAAATTCTTTTTTCACAAATCGCAAAAATACGTATTGCCTAATTTCCTCTAAAAAACAACAAATTTTGTCCCCGAGAGATTCTGCAACTTCAAGTGTAGAACCTGCCTGATGTGAAATGGATTCGGTCCTTAAAAAAACACTTAATTTTATTTGACTTTCTAAGAATAACTTATATTTTACAAAATAATTAATTTCCCATGAAATTCGTTGAGAAAATGATGCAGCATTATTGTTCATAATGATTTTAATATTTTGATGTATTCTTCGAATAATTTCAATAACGATTTCAACTGTGAATACATAAATTATCATTAATGTATTTAAATTATGATTGAAATGCTCAACTGTTATTTTAAGTAATTTTTTGATTATTTTTGTAATTATTTGTTCGGAATTTATTGAAACATATTTTAAACAAAATACTAATGATATGTGGAAAATCGGTGATCGATTATTGAGTTTTCACATAAAATCAATATTTTGTTCAAAATATCTTTCAACAAATTTCCGTAATATACGAACTAAAATTATGAAAAATAACACAAAATAACATTTGAGCATTTGAATCATAACTACAATACAGTAATGACAATTTCTGCATTTACAGGTTGTATTATTATAGGAATTTAGGAATTCTCACTGTTTAGATTGTGCTGGAAGGAGGGGGGGGGGTGACGGGAGCTCAAGAAGCAATAGGCGCCAAATGTTGAGATCTTGATTTATTTGGTAGAACCACACTACACCACAACACTCGTACCGGTCGACCGCACGTCCGCGTTGGATTACACATGTTGAATAGCTACACTGAACTGCACGGCCGATGGCTACAGCGTAGCCACATACGTGCCGACTCACGTCCGTTTGGGGCGAAGCAGGAAGAGTAACTGGGGGGAGTAGACGCGCAACAGTTGACGAGAGGGACCTCGACGGCCCTCAAGTGGCGCCCTCTATTGGAGACGAGCCGAAACTAAACATACCGCCCGCCTTGTTCCTTGAACGATTATCAGCTAGCCGCCCGCCATAAGGTCGAATCTCCATGCTCCAAATCGACTGAAGTCGCTGATGACGTCGCTTCGTGTTTAACAACACTCGCTCATTCATTCTGACTTGACGGTCATGAGAGGCACCTACTGGTGCGTGGGCCCCATGCCGCTCAGCAACCCCGGCTTATGCCGTGCTAAACTCAAGGGAAACCCACAAAATCCTCTGAGGAAGTTGCAAGTCGATTAGTGTCAATTACAATCTTTAAACTTGTGTCTCGTAGTAGTATTCGTATTATTTAGTTTCGCATTAGAGTGACGGGAGCGATCCAACCGCAAGGATCAAACAATTTAGCAGGGGTGACGAAAATGGTGCGCTTGGTCAAACTATGCGAGTCAATCTCAGGTGGAGTCAGATGAACTAAATCACTCTGCAGATCCCAGCAAACGCCGAGCTCGTTGGTGATGCCGTCACTGCGAAGTTGAAGTCAGGTCGGGCGAAGACGGTCTAGTTCTGGCAAATCTGCCAGTAGCTCCGGTCGATTGTCGATCCATTTGTGGAGAGGAAATCGCCGATAAGTTGCTCCTGTAGCTGCCTCGCTTCTCGAAGGCCATTGCATTCCGTCAAAAGGTCGTCGACAAAGCGATCTTTTGAAAAGAATTGGGGCAGAAGTCAGAGCCGACTGACGGTAGTGTAAGACTGGGTTATTCTCGCTGGTACTCAATAAAGTGTGTTGCCTATCGACATCTTGTTCGTTCACCGGAATTTGCCGACGCATCGGGCAGGATTCAGCGCTGTTATCACGCTTGTGTCGTCTCCATCGAATTAGTACGAGGCTTGAATTGATTTGAAATTTGGGCCCAGTGTGAAGCGTGTCATTGAGACTGTAGCAAGTAGATGTAGGTCTTGATGCATTGAAGATTACTTTCAGGCGGCGATGATGATCTCCCCGTTGCCATGCTCCATGATGTGGTATGTAGTGAGTGGGGCGAGCGTTCGCGCACAGCTCGGTCTGCAGGAACAAAGGTCAAACGTCGGCTCCATGGTAGAAGATCGACACTTCGAAAATGGCGGATCCGTGGGTCGGCGAGATTCAGTCCTTGCCATTTGTTGTCGTCCTTGGAACTGTTGAGCAGGCAATGATTGCTGAAGAGAAATCTGTCAGCTGAATCTGAGTGATCTGTGAGTTAATCTGTTGAGGCGAAGACTTCAGTGTCTGCTGTTGATTGATCAGGTTAGACTGTTGATTTATCTGGTTAGACTGTCGATTTAGCCGACTAGTCTGTCGTTTCATCTGCACTGCAGCTCCTGCGTCTGATTCTGCAGGGGACTCTTCATCTTCATAATATTGTCAGCCGAGGGCCCAGTTACAAAACCCCCAGTTGTCTTCCAAGCTTGCTGAGGGGTGAGTGAATGAGCAGCCATCGTTGTATTTGTTGTTCCACCCTGCGTGGACTCGACGGTGTGTTGTCCATTGGCCCGCTGCTATTGTTGTTTGGCTGACTGCTGCTGACCCTGCGTCGATGCTCGTAGATTTGAGTGCGTGCGTTGATGAGAGCACTTTCGATGTCTGCGTATGAGGTTCTACATCGTAGTCCGCATCTGGAGGCTGATGGATGAGTCCCATATGATTCTCCGGGAACGCGGCCCAATAATTCTCCAATAGCTGAAGGCGAACAGCCGGTGCCCCAGGTGTCCAGTCGGCTGCGGGATTGTCCAGGATTGTTGCGGCACATCATCGCTAAACGTCACTGAGCTCGGCAATTGATGAAGCATTGACAAGGAGGTCGAACCCCGCCCACCAAATGCGCCATAATCATTGAAAAAGAGGAAGACAATCAGTGAAGTATGTGCAACGCGTATGTGCGTGGTGTGCGTAGGAGAATTCTCGACCGTGTGTGATCTCGAATTTTGAGACAGAGAGAGAGAGAGAGAGGCATGTGTAGGAGGAGTCTCGACCGTGTGTGAGCGATAACCTCGACTGCTTCTCCCACCCGCTCTCACGTATATTGTTTATCATGAGAGACAACTCGATCACGAGATGAGATAGCGCTCGAACGTGTGTGGGGGACAGCTTCGAGAGAGAGAGAGAGAGAGAGAGAGGCATGTGTAGGAGGAGTCTCGACTGTGTGCGATCGACAACCTCGACTGCCTCTCCCACCCGCTCTCACGTCCATTGTTTTTCATGAGAGACTACTCGATCATGAGTTGAGATAGCGCTTGACCGTGTGTGGGAGACTGCTGAGAGAGAGAGAGAGAGAGGCATGTGTAGGAGGAGTTTCGACAATGTGTGATCGACAAACTCGACTGCCTCTCCCACCCGCTCTCACGTCCATTCATTATCATGAGATGCGCGTAATGACACTTACATGGCGAAGACTGTCATCGACTTACGCTTGGTGACTCCTGGTCTCCGCTTCCAATGTCGGCTGGCCGAGTTGCTCAGGCGGCAGCGCGTCGGGCTTGTAGTCGGAAAGCCGCAGGCTCGATGCACGTTGACGATACCTGATGACTCCCGGTCTCTGCTCCCCATGTTGACTGGCCTCTGCTGCTCTCCACGCCACGATCACCTCCTCGATTCCGGCTTGAAGGACCATGTTTAGATTGTGCTGGAAGGAGGGGGCGGGAGCTCAAGAAGCAATAGGGGCCAAATGTTGAGATCTTGATTTATTTGGTTGAACCACACTACACCACACTACACCAGAACACTCGTACCGGTCGATCGCACGTCCGCGTTGGATTACACATGTTGAATAGCTACACTGAACTGCACGGCCGATGGCTACCGCGTAGCCACATACGCGCCGACTCACGTCCATTCGGGGCGAAGCACGAAGAGTAACTGGGGGGAGTAGACGCGCAACAGTCGACGAGAGGGACCTCGACGACCCTCAAGTGGCGCCCTCTATTGGAGACGAGCCGAAACTAAACACTCACATTTTTCTCACATTCTCACAATTCACATACATTTTTCAATATTTATTTGTTTGAATTACCAGAATAATTTTTCATCCTAATTTTGATTTGCGCGCCTAATACGGCCAACTTGTCGATGTGCACGCCGTCGCGTCTTTATCTTCGCAAAAGAGCGAACTTCGCTGATTCTCAGCGATGTTCACTGATTTTCAAGCGGAAAATGTTTTCACTGATTGAAAAAGCGGAATTTCCGCTGATTCAGGTTTAGAGAATAGTGAATGCGTCCCTTTGTAGGCGGAGTCGCAACCGTCTCTCACCTTGTGTCCTGAAAAACTGTGGGGACCAGCAATTCTAGGAATTTTGATAACACCAGCAATCGCGGGATCATCTATCGAAGCTCTGGTGTATATACAGATTTCTCGTGTTTTAAGATGTGTAAAACTTTGACCTGAACCTATGCTTCATTAAAAAGGATAATACTATATGAAACGATTATATATTAAACGATTTTTCATACCTTACCGCTTCAAAAAAAAAAAAAAGAATAATTAATTTTCTTTTATGAATAAAAATATTTTTAGGAGATTAGTTGAGTTGAACGAAATCTAAAAATTGGTTGGAAGACGTCTTTTACGTGCCCTTAATGCATACAAATCAACAGCCATTTTCGCTCACCTTGTTTTTGCATTACACCTCGCAATCGCAGGTGCACACCTTTTGCCATCCTTTCATCTGCCTGGAAAGATGCGATCTGAGCTGTGAGCCTGTATTGCCCATTGGCTATTACGCCTTATCCTCTTAGCACGAATTAGGGGTCTTTACTTCCACAAATCCATTGCTCTTCATGTATCAAAGAATTTCTGAAATTCAACAAAAATACATTATTTTCTTTACATCTACTTTTTGTCTTGTAGATTCGGTCCATCCACAATCATGTATCGTCAAAAGAGATACTTTTTAATTTTATAGCTGGATTACCTATTGTACTTTTCTATTCGCCATGAAATTTAATTGCACTGTGTGGTTGCACATAATATTCCAGTGGAACGACTCTCCCATTCGGGTTTCTGAAGGCTGGATTGAAGAATTTAATCGATCCTCCAGTAATTTACACAATCTGAAACGTGCAAAGAGAACAAATGAAAAATTTACAAATAACTTTCTGGATAATTATAGAATTTCCGACCTTTTTGAATGTTTGTTTCACTTTACATTTTTCCTTAAATAGGAAAAAAGGACTCACAAAATTCAGTCTGATAAGTGATTCGTACTTAGTAGCTAAATATGTCCCCCAAATTAGGACACGCATTCGAGAATTTGAAGCATTGTTTAGAAAGAACTTGGGCACATGTCCTTGTGCAGTTTTTAGTAACTTCATGCCATCGATCATATCGACATAACCGATGAGATCCCTGAAAAAATAGGATAAAATAAATAAATTAGGATAACTTATTATTAATTATTATTATTAAATAAAAATTTGTCCGGCTACTAACGAGCGCCAGTATCCGGATAAATTATTTTAAAAAATGCATAAGCAACGCCCCTTCCCTTTCCGACTTTCCCTTTCCCACAAAAAGTACGTACGTTTAGACTCGACCGTGTTGTAAACATACAGATGCCCACTTCAATGGCCGGACAAATTTTATTAAATAAATTCATCCGGCCACTGACATTCTGCTGTAGCCCGACGAATTATTTTGGATAAATTCGCCCGGCTACATCTACTGGCAGTATACTGTAGCCGTATAAATTAATTTTCTCGAAAACATCCGTCTAGCCGGACGTGCGGACGCGTTCTTCTTAAAATGATATATGTGTTGAAAAATAAGTTCCTAAAAAATATAAATTATTATTGTATATTACTTACAATTAGTGAAAATAATGAATATGAGAATTTTTCTTATAGAAGTGGCACAGGATTCTCAACTAATCAATTAACTAAAAAATGCGATGACACTTGATTAAAATATAATTTAAGATTAGAAACTGAGAAGTATTTCGACAAAATATTTCAAAAATCTACAATCATTTATCTTCACAACAAACATAAATTCAGAAGCATCTATGATTTATCACAGACAAAAATTCTCTCAAATAAGGGAAAATATGGCGATTTTCAACAAAATATTTGAATGTTCAACCCAAAGACGAATTTTTAAAATAAGAGTTGAGTATTTAAGTTAAAAAGTCGAATGGTTTTATGAACAGTTAACTTTTTAGTGCTAAAAGATAAATTCAAACAAAATAATAATTTTCAACCAAGAAATTTCCAATCAAATAGCTGAACTAAAAAAACCAAACAGTTGCATTTACAAAGAAATAGTTTAAAAACAAACAGATTAAACTTCAAACAAAAGCAATTGCATTTAAATCCAATAGTTTCGCTTTCAAGCCAGAAAGACGAATTTTTCAGACGACAGTTTCAAATATCAATCTGAAAAATTGAACTTTCAACAAAAAATATAATTTTCAACTATGAAAGATGAATTTTCAACAAAATAGTTGAATTTTTAATAGAATACAACAATTTTCAATCAGGAAAGAAGAACTTTAAAAAACAAAAAAGGTTGCTTTTTCAACCAAACATATATGATTTTTCAATACAAAAATAAGAATTCTTTAGAAGACAGTTAAAGTTTCAACCAAACAGTCACACTTCAAACCAAGTAATGAACTTTTCAAGCGAAATATATGAATTTTCGTAAAAACTTGAACTTTTTAGAATATGCAGTTGAATTTTCAGCCCACCAGAGTTCATTTTTTAAAAAACGTTCTAATTTCCGATAAAAAGAAGACAAATTTTTCAAAGGACAGTGGTATTTCCAGCAGAAAATTTACTTTTCATTAAAGAAAGATGATTTTTCAACCAAAAAATATGACTTCAACCGAAAAAGATGTCTTCAACCAAAAACAGTTACATTTTCAACCACTCTCAACAAAATATAATTGAACTTTCAATCGAATAGTTGAATTGTTAATCCACAAGGATGAATTTTGAACCAAATAGTCGAATTTTTAACAAAACAATTAATTTTCAATCAAGAAAGATAAATTTTAAACCAAAATATACTATTTTTCTATCATAAAAGATCAATTTTCAATCCAAAAGAACAGTTGCGGACTGGGTACATTGGGGCGTCCGCGGGAAGTCGATATCCGGTTTAATCCGCACAAAATTTTCAATCCAAATGGATCAGAAGAAATCCTAACTCGGATTGACCTGTTAATTTATAGAAAAAGGATTTTAAATTCTTTCGTTTACACAATAATATGTTGCAACGTTTAAAGTTTTACGTAATAATTTTGAACTATTTATAGTCCACCATATAACGATCATTAAAAAATATGTGAATTTAAATGCATGTTTGTAATTCTTTCTCTGCTCAAATCTGCAAGAAATAGTGATTTTATTATATTTTAACATCAAGAGATGTAATAGTATATTATGCGCCGAGGTGCATAATGAGGGTCTTTACGCGACAAGCGGCAATGCTCGCAGGACGATCGAAGCCGAGGCGAGATAAGTCCTGCGAGAATTGTAAGCAAGTCGCGTGAAGTCCCGAATTGTGCTCATTGGCGCATATATTATTTTATATGTCAACGGTGCATTTACAAGTTTTGTTGTGAAAGCGTACAGTATCGTAATGTTGTACATTACGATACAGCGGAGTGTAATGTGAAGAGTGATCTTCCGCTGTATCGTAATGTACAACATTACGATACTCTACGCTGTCGCATAAAAACGCGTTAATGCACCGGAGTCACATAAAATAATTAGAAAAAAAATTATACTTCCGCACGTTTTTTTTAATATTTTTCCATGCCCCTTATTTATTTATTCAGCATAAGTCCCTAGTGCTAAACAGCTCTCTAGGAACAGAAGATACATATATAATACTATTACTAAAAAGTACAGTCACTGGTCGAATAATAGTAATAAGTACGAGAGCGAATTCATATATTTGTAATGGTCACATTTTCCAAAATTTTTTAATTCATTGAATTAAACCTTCCTAAGTTTAAAAATGTGTAATACAGTGTTCTAAGCAATTGTCCGGATGTGTGTGTGTGTGGATGTGTGGATGTTATACTTTTTTGTGAACAAGATTACTTGAAAACAGTTGCAGATAAACTGATGAAATTTAGAAGGCTCATTAACACCAATAATATCTTGAAACTGGAGTTGACGCATGAATAGAAAAGTCTATTTTAATCACTTTTTCTGAAAAAAGATCTTCTCCTTCCGCCTCGCTGGGAGTCGATCCACAGAAACTCTGATTCCCGGTCAGGTGCTTTCCCATTAAGCTACTAGATAGATCGAGAGAAGAAACCTTTTTCAGAAATCTACACATTATTAGGTTTCTTCTCTCGATCTCTCTAGTAGCTTAAGGGGAAAGTACTTGAGCGGAAATCAGAATTTCTGTAGTTCGACTCCCAGCGGAGCGAAAGGAGAAGATCTTTTCTCAGAAAAAATTAATTAAAATCATCTTTAATTCATAGCTCCATCTAGTCTGAAAAAGACGTTAAAAATTTCCATTATTCTCTAATGATAATACAAATTCCTTGAAATGTCTATTCAGACATAAATTTTGAAACAGAATAATTCTGAACATATTTGTAAGGAATCATGAAGCTTTGGAAGGGACAGGGTGTGACAGAACTTTTCCCTTCCCTTTTCCAGCTCAGAAAATTATCATTTCGAATACATAATTTGATTTGTCTGATTTTTCTCTGCGTTTGAACATTTCTTTGTATTATTTTATAATATTATACTTCTTGTGAATTTCTAGTTTCAAATTGATCAAAATGAAGACTTGGTTTTGTCTGTTATTCAACAAAATCACTAATGCTTCTTCTATGAGGAAGCAAATACATTGCTTACCCATTTGCCAACACTATTTCATATTTTCCTACGCCCCTTCCTTCTTTCCCACGTTGCTACATATTATCGTACGCCTGCGCCCTAGGAAAAATATAAAAAAAGAATTGAAACATATAAAATAGCGCTGAAAAAAGCACGGGGCGTGCGAAAATATGAAACAGCGTGAGAAAATACGGAAATACATAGGAAAACAGAAATGGGGCTGGGGAAATATCAAATAGCGTGGGAAAAGAGAAGAGGCGTGGGGAAATACGAAATGGCGTTGAAAAATATTAAGAAGCGTCTGAAAATATCAAAAAAAAGCGTGAAAAATATGCAATAGCCTGGGCAAATAGAAAAGGCGTAAAAATATTAAATGGCGTGGAAAAATACATAAAAAGCGTGGGGAAACAGGACGGTTCGTAGAAAAATATGAAGAAGCGTAGGAAAAAAGTTGACATTGGAAATTTTATAAAACCGTAGCGAAGAATAAAGTTCCTTTTTTTATAATTATTGCACATCTCTTGATGTTGAAATGCAACAAAATCACTATATCTGAAAGACTCGAGGTTTAGGAATGAAGTGAACACGGGCGTCTCTACAAGCCTCCAGCAAAGAAGAGACATGGAACATTGCGTTAAACAGGCCTCGCACAAACCTCGAAAATGGATCCGGAAAGCCCAGTATGATTTTATACGAGAGGCTGTCCAAGCCAGTGGCAGAATTGGCCTTGCAATGAGATAACGCCACCTGGAACTCTTCCCAAGAAAAAGGCTGATTCATTGGGTCGAGCACATTGTGGTTCGGAATGGGGTTTCTTGTCTGTGGAGGAATGTCCGAGCCAATCAGCTCCTCCTGGAGGCCTCTGATGACGGGTGAGTCCGGATCTGTGACCACACCAGTGTGTGGGTCTCCAGCCCTGGAAGCCGGCGCTTTGACCACCGTGCGCCAAATATTTGACTAACTAATTGCCGGATATAAGGATTCGCTAAAGGTTCGGAAGGATCGGTGCTATATTCCACTCAACTGAGCCTCTACCTCGCTGTCCACCTTCCTACAGGCATCCAATTCCTTATCAGTCTGGTTAGCCAAGAACCTCTTCCTTGCCAGTCTTCTTCTAGATTTGATGACCTCTCACTCGGCTTTCCACCAGAGTGGCTGCCTAGCCCTTACTCCACCCAGGGAGTCAGCTCTATAGACTCCATTTGCAAGATCTGAGCTGAAGGCCGGAATTAGGCTCTCAATTTTCTCGTCAAGCAGGTCCCAGTCCAACGATTTAATATCAAATCTGTTTGGAGAGGAGCGACAGAGCGATGGAGAGGCATCCAGCCCTCCAAAGGCCGGAAAATGATCCGAGTGGTAACTATTGTCGCCAACCCTGACTGTTGAGATCGATGCAAGAGCAGCTGTGGAAAAGACCAGATCGATGTTACTGGCCATCCGACCCGGAGCCGATATAAAAGTGGGCGCCGAGTCGTTGAGAGGAATCAAGCTACTGTCAAACACAGCAGGACATAGTTGATTGCCCAGGAAGCTCGAGTTGGAAGAGCCCCACATAGAAAGTGGACGTTAAAATCCCCACACATGTCTAGAGAGCCCCGATTAGACATGTGGTCGATGAAACCCTGCCAGGAATCCTGGGTGATTCTTGCGTCAGGAGGAACATAAATAGAAAGGAAGACCACCCTCCCAAGTGATGTGTATATGGTCATGCCTACAGTCTCCATGTCTACCATCCAAGGACCAGTCAGGTCGATACTGTTAACACAGTAAGCGTCCTTGATCAAAATCATCGATCCTCCTCGCCTTCCGATAACTCTGTCGCATCTATGGGTTATTTAGCCGTTGATTTCGAAAGTCTGCTCTCGAGTGAGTCATGAATCAGGTATTCAGAGTACATCGAGGTAATTCTGAAATAGCAACGACTCGAGTTCCTCCCTCTTGCATACTACACTAGGAGCGTTCAGGTTAGCCAACTTGACAAGTTAGCGTTTATCCTCTATATCAAATCAAATTAATAGCACCTGAATATATTCACAAACCAGATACCCTACTGGATCAGGAGAGGACAAGACCTGATCAGTAACCAATTTCTCGAGGGGCGGGAAGGCCAAGATAGCATTAACTGGAAATTGTGGCAGTCATTAGCCTAACATAATATATAAGAGACAATTCTTGAATCTAGGAAGAAGAACAGGGTATGGCAGGTATAGTATACCCGGCAGATCCATTTCAAAACTAAGTTCTATGAACTTTCGAAAGAGGACTGGGCTCGAACAGCCTTGCTGGATAGTCCAGAGCGCAGATTTTGCTATGAGATAGAAAATTATTCAAATCTAGTACAAAATAGTAAAAATCTCATGGATAATTTAATACAGTTTCCATCGTTTTGTTACACAGCCTACAAATTAAATTTTGAACCCGAATCAGAGAAATAAAAAAAAACACTCTAACTGAATAGAAGGTGTGACAATGTTAAGACATATTATGGGCTAACATAAAAGGACAAAGAGGAAAATTGAGCATTCAGGAAATAGGCATAGAGGCCTCAAATGTTAAGTAGTTGGTAAAGATAAGTGCTAGAAAGTAGCGGTTTTCTCCAAAATCTTTAATTTTGCATGGCCTTTTTATTTATGAACAAATAATAAGTCAACGACAACAAAAATGATTTTTCGAATGGTATTGTTGTTTTAAGGGTGTTGGTTAAATCCGACCTGGAATTTTTTTTTCATAGCCAGGGCACTGACTCCATATATAATTTTTCCAAGTATTTGAGAGCGAGAGAAAGAAAACTTGCCAAATATCCGGGGTTTTGCAAGATCCTCGGATCAACCAAATTTATAGGAATGAAGCCTTTTGCTGAGGCAATAACTACTTTCGCTGAAATAATGAATTTTTCGTAAGGGAGAAATCTGCAGATAGCAGAAGACAGCATTTGAATGGCGAGAACCGTTCGCCAGTTCATTTTTTTACCCACTATTCTGACATCACAGAAGCATTTGCTGTTGTTATCCAATACCCGAAAACCCAAAACTTGATGATGGCGAACCAAAATTTTGGGAAATACGTCCCGAAATGGAGAAATAACCGTAACAGAATTGAGATGCCCTGTGTAGGTGAAGACCATAACACTATATTTGTAAGCAGCAAAGCAAACTCGGCATCTAAACCAGCTGTCGAATTCGCGCTCCGAATCTCCGATGCTCTGAAGTCCGCACCACACAGTGCCACTCGCGAAATCGAGGTGCAAATATTTAAAAAGTTTTTGCAGACAGCAACTGCAAATGCACCAATTTTATGGATAAATCAATTTATGATTGTCTGTAAATTTGTAAATTCACCCAGTTTTACCACAAATTATGATTCGAAAATGTTGAAACTATAAATTATAAATTTATCTTGATTTTCTTGGTTTTAGTGATTTTATCCAATTTATTGATTTTATTGATTCGTTTCATTGTATTTTGCAATAAAATAATGAAAATCAATATAAATATATTTAATTTTGAAAAAACTACAATCAGATGAATCAATAAAATCAATGCATTGAATGAAATCACTAAAATCAATAGAATCAATTTATTATCAATAAAATGAACAACATCAATCAAATCAATAAAATAAAATTTATATCGGTTTCACTTATTCAATTGATTTGATTGATTTCAGGTATTTGATTCATTCTATCCGTTTTATTAATTTTATTGATTTTATTTAATATCTTCATTTCATTGAGAACACAGCCACACAAAAAAAATTGTTTTTTGGGCCCAGAGGTCAGACCATGTTGACTATATGTTTTTTGGGTCGCTGAATCCGAATCAGAGGTCCAGAAAAACCCCAGCACGTCAGGGTTCTTACATAACATCACAAAACCTCGTAAAGGTTTATTTTTTCAAGGTCGGGGGTCAGCACATGTTTATTATATGTTTTTGGGGTTGCTGAACCCGAATCCGAGGTCCAAAAAACTCCAGCACGTCAGGTTTTTTTACATTACCTCATAAGCCATTATAATTTTTTTCAAGTCTGGGGGTCCGACCATGTTTACTATTTGTTTTTTGGGGTCGCTGGATCCGAATCCATGGTCCGAATCCTCTCAACCTTAAATTTAAAAGGAAATTCCATTCAGTTCAAGAAACATCCTTTTGTTACAAGAGGACATTTCTCTGAGTGGCAGACACACGTAAGTCGGATGAATAAATTTAACGAGTTTCTTTAAAACTCAAACCCCGGACGTTCTGGAGTTTTTTAGACCTCAGATTCGGATTCAGCGAGCCCAAAAACATGTAATAAATATGGTCTGACCTCAGACTTGAAAAAAAGAAATTATGAGTTCTTATGAGGTTATGTCAGAATCCTGACTCGCTGGGGTTTTTTGGACCTCGGGTTTCGCGCCCCTATGCTGAGTTTGCTTTGCTGCTTACAAATACAGTCTTATGGTCTTCAGATACACAGGACATCTCAATTTTGTTACGGTTTTTCCTCCATTTCGCGACGTATTTCCCAAAATTTAGGATCGCCATCATCAAGTTTTGGGTCTTCGGAGATTGGATGACAACGGAAAATGCTTCTGTGATGTCATAATCGTGAGTAAAAAAATAAATTGGCGAACGGTTCCCGCCGTTTAAATGCTGCCTTCTGCTATCCGCAGATTCCTCCCTTCCGAAAAATTCATAATTTCCGCGAAAATAATTATTGCTTCAGCAAAAGGCTTCATTCCTGTAAAATTTGTTGATTCGAGAATCCCGCAAAACCCCGAATATTTGACAAGTTTTCTTTCTTTCGCTCTCAAATAATTGGGAAAAATTATATATGGAGTCAAAGCCGTGCCTATAAAAAAAAATTCCAAGGCGGATTTAACCAAGACCCTTAAGTGAATTATTTTTTCTCTTTTCCTGATGCTTAAAAAAATTAATTTAAAGGAAGAAAGCTATTTTACACAAGAGGCAAAAACAGGCGAAGCAAAGTGAAAAATTTTAGAAAAAACCGCCACTTTCTAGCACTTATCTAGAAAAAGATAGTTATGAACAATATTAAATTGTTCGAACAACTTTTTGGTTACCTTCAATTAATTACTACCTCACGGAGTGAAAAAGGACAGAAAGGTAAAAATTGCCGAAAAACCACAACTATCGGGCAGTGATATAGATGAAGATAGTCATAAACAATAATAATTTGTTTTAACCATTATTTTTGCTAAATCTTATTAATTATTATTAAGTCACGCCAAATGAGAAATAGACAAACAGTTGAAAATTTCAGAAAAGACCGCGAAATTCTACCGATTAAGAAAAGATAATATTATTAACAACGATAATAAATTGTTTAAACAATTATTTTGTTAACTTGAATTCATTATTACTTTACTCCAAATGCAAATTGGACAAAAAGCCAGAAATTAGAAGAAACCGCATCTTTCTAGCATTATTATAAAATAGTGTTAATAATAATTATAATAAATCGTTTAAACAATTAATGTTCTTGACTCTAATTCATTACTTCACTTATCTTGATTGAAAATTAGACTAAAAGTGATTTTTTTCAAACTGCAATTTTGTAGGATTTTTCTAAGAGAATATTATCAACATTATCAATAAATTGTTTAAACAATCACTCCTGTTAAAACTGATGAAATATAACTTCCTCATCCTCAGATCATGATCCAACCCAAACCAGGTCTAGCCCCACGCGCAAGTAAAAAGAATTGCAGCCAATCAGCAAAGCTACCAGCTGCGCTGCCATATTGAATAAATGTACAGCTGGCGGCTGTGATGAATGGTAACCAACATTATATATATATATATTATACATTTGTATGAAATTGAACGAAAATCCACATCTGCGAAAAATACATGAAGATGTACGCGAAACATGCCCGCAGGGAGTCAGAAAACTCTAAATTCATATAGATGCTCATTTTTTAATTAATTTGAAAGGTTTGAAATACGGAAATAAAGTCTAACGTTTAAGATAGGAAGCAAAAATGTATACAACACATATGTAATAACAATCCATGAACAATAAAGAATATTTTAAAGTAAAGTAAGCAAAGCATACTTACCTGGCTAAGAGGCAACCGTGATCAACAAGATGGTTCCTTCAGGGCGAGGCTCTTCCATTGCTACGTTGAAGTTCACCCTTGCTTTTTTCATTATTATTCCACAAATTTTGGAAAATACTTGAAATTTTAAGCTACTACACAATAGCATAGGGAATCTCTCCCATCAAATCTTGGAGAAAATTCTCAAGTTTTTGGGTAATCTTCAAAAGAGTTTAGCGAGTTTTTTAGCGAGTTTTTTCAATGCAAAAATCTTTCGTAATTAGAGGGAGACGGCTTTGGAATAAACTGCCTAATAATATTCTTAATGCGCCCACAGCATTTAAATTTAAAAAGATGTTCTCTGAATTTCTAAAATCTATGGGTACACCTTTATTTAATATGACTCTGTGTACTTAGCCTGTATCTTGTTTTCTCTCTTTATTAAATTCAGTTAGGGTAATATAGTGTTTTCAAAAATCTCCCGTCCGAAAACTCCAAATCACGTAACTCTCTGAATTTTGAATATTCGAAGAAGAAAAATTTGAATGGCCTTGTGGGGATTAGAAAAAGATAAAACAAAAGAAGCCGTGATAACTATAATACATTTACATTTGGATCTTTTCATTCAATTTTGATCCGACTACGGATTACAAAGAATATTATATTTTAGTTGATGTTTTTTCTATTGAATTAATGATACACATACTGCAGAGTATCTTCATTCGAAGCAACTTCTTTATACCAACGTGGAGAGATTGGGTACTGTCTGCCTACAGGACATTCCCTCATTTCAATTACGGTCATTTTGTCAACTGCACCTCTTATCATGTTTATTTTTATTCTCGAATGATATACATCTGCCTTATATATTCCAAGAAGAATCCCACTATACTCCAATATTGCAAAAACGTCACCATTGGATGTTGATAAAACAATATGTTCTCGGGTTGGCACGGGCACATATACATTCTGTTCTGCTCGCAATTCAATTGGTAAACCGGCAGGAATAACATATCTTCGAAATTCTAATTGCCGGTTCCGATTTGTCTGGGGAATAAGTCGAATATATCCAAGTTTTGTAAGTTTATATCCAAGTACTTCATGAGGGAAACGCCTGCCCGGAGAAGACCTAGACAGTCTGGCAGAAGAAGAAGAACTAGGATCACGTTCGACATTGGGATTCCGTTCACACTGCAGTGAATCATAATTTGCAGGAGCTTTAATAAAACTTCTTGAGAAGACTGCTTGACTTCTGCCTACTGGACAATCCCTTTTCTCATCTGGAGTCAAATTCTCAACTGCGCCGCTTATCATATTCATTTTTATTCGAGATTTATCTCCGCCTGTCCTATAAATTCCACGAAGAGTCCCACTATCATCCAGTATTGCAAGAATGTCATCATTGGATGTTGATAATACAATATATTCTCTCGTTGGCACGGGCACATATCTATTTCGCTCTACTAGAAATCGAATTGGCATACCGGCAGGAATAACGTATCTTCGAAATTCAAATTGCTGGTTTCGATTTGTGCGAGGAATAAGCCGAACATATCCAAGTTCTTCTGTTGTACATCCAAGTACTCGATCAGAAGGAAGCCCGCTCAGAGGTGAAATGGATCTGGCACGAATTAAAGGGTGCTGAGGAGATGTCCGGTCAGGTGAATGTTGTTGTCGAGTCACAGGAGAAGAAGAAGAGCCAGGATTACGTTCGATATTAGGATTCCGTTCATACTGTAGTGAATCGTATTTTGCAGAAACTTTAATAAAACTTCCTGAGAAGATTGCTTGACTTTTGCCTACTGGACAATCCCTTCTTTCATCTGGAGTCAAATTACCAACTGCACTGCTTATCATGTTTATTTTTATTCTTGAATGATATCCATCTGCCGTATATATTCCGCGAAGAATCCCATTATAATCCAATATTGCAAAAATGTCATCATTGGATGTTGATAATACAATATATTCTCGGGTCGGCACTGGCACATATGTATTCTGTTCTACAAGAAATGTAATTGGCATACCAGCAGGAACAACGTATCTTCGAAATTCAAATTGACGGTTCCGATTTTTCTGGGGAATAAGCCTAAAGTATCCAAGTTGTTCTATTGTACATCCAAGTGCTCGATCTGAAGGAAGCCTGTCCAGAGGAGAAATTAATTGGGCAAGAAGTGGAGGATCCTGAGGAGATTTCCGGTCAGGTCGATATTGTCCGGCAGAAGAAATACCAGGATTATGTTCGTTATTGGGATTCCTGATAGCAGGAAACCTGGACTTGCCACGAAAAGGAGCGTCCTCTGGAGAAATCTGGTCAGGCAAATATCGTTGTCGAGCAGCAGCAGAAGAAGAAGGGCCACGATGATGTTCGTTATTAGGTTTATCGTCGGGCTGTGAACTGCATTCTGCAAGAGGAAATAGAAGATTCATTTTTTTCGTGCAGCACATTTATGTCTAACATCTTTAGCTGAATTCAACGTTTCTTTGTAGAAAGCATTTTTCTGGTATTCCAGTAAGAACTATGAGAAGTAATTTTTAATTATAAGAACTCCCCACCGTACATTCTTCTTGTTAAATGAACATATATTCTTTGTAGAAGAAGAGTGCACGAACGGTTTAATAACCTCAATAACAATGAACGATTCTCTGCTATACAAAAACCCACATGAAGGAAACGGGTTTCAATATATCTAGTTCTTCGGCAAATATTTTTTTACTTAGCTTTACTGTCAACTAACACATAACAAATAATCATTCTAAATAAGCCAAATGAAGAATTGAATTGCAATTATTTCAAAAACCCATCAAGAAGAGTTGAGCGTCGAATCTTTCAAGTTGAAAATGATTAAGGCTCACCGTGTATAAATTTGACTTAACTCATTGTTTCAATTCTGTTAGTCACTTTTAGTTAGTTTTAGTCACATTTTGGGTTAAAAATTATGATGGCAAGGAAGTGTATTTAAAAACAAAATCTCATTTGCAACTAACGTTTAGACTTCATTTTAGTATTATCTCTTCATAGGCATTCATTTTCTATATATGAATATATAAAAAATGCATGTACTGATATACATATATAGTAATAATGATGATATATAATATACAATATACTAGCTGTTACCCGCTGTCATTTTTATTTTAGAATACCGCCTAAACATGTAGGAATTTTTCAGGAATTCACATGCGCCGCTGTGCCCTCTCCCCCCCCTCCCGCTCTGAATACATCTACGACCTAACTGAGAGCCCAAAAAATATGTGTGCATAATTTGGTGCCGATTAATAAAAAACTATGGATTTGCGTAAGCATCATACGTTTTAGGACACTTGATTTCATATTTTACATAATAATATATAATATAATAATACATGTATACATATACAATTATCCCCTTCCATATTAATGTCATTGTAAATAATTCAAATGCAATTTTTCAATCCATTCTTAAGGGAATTCGTCATTTTTTCTTTCTTGTTTTAGATTTTTTGAAATTTTTAAAAATTCGAATTCTTGGTAGAAAATGTTTTCGTATGTTTAAAATCTAACTATTTAATTAGTAATTCAGTAATAATTGTTAAAAAGTAATTAATTTCTTTTTTAAATTAAACTATTTTCTTGAAGATTCATCTTCCTTGTCCAACTGTTTGGTGAGAAATTACAAACTTAATTTGTTAATTTCTACTATCTGTTTGAAAATGCATTATTATGTCAAAAAGTGATTTCTTTGTGGTAAGCTTAATAGTATATTATGCACCAAGGGGAGAAAGAAGGACATTACTGATGAGTGCAGCTTTTCATGTTCGTAGGTATGTAATGGCCACGTATATGTATCACGTCATAAGTTTTGGAGTTATAGACTGCAAAAACAATAAGACAGAGGAAAATGAGTCTCAAGAGGTACTTAAATGAGACCACTGATGGGAACTCACAATCTTTTCCTTTTGCACTGAAAATAACAGCATGAAGTTATCCTTCTCAAAAATGGAACGCGGAAAAGAATACAATAGAAAAAGAAATCTCTAGTTTTTACAGTGTACATATGCAAATGAATATTATATAACTATAAGCTGGAAAGGGGAACTTTAGGCTTGCTCCACAGGTCCGATAAATAGCCGTATTCATGCATGTATTATATGAAATATAATAAGAATTACAGATATATTATTATATTCACCAATAGAATTAACGATGACCGCCAAAGTGCAAACAAAAGTACAGACCACCCGCATTTTCGAAAAGTAGAAAAAAAACTGATTAATGCTTCAGTGAATAATTTGGTGAACAACTGTATCTAAGGAATATTCCATTGCATCAGAGTACAAATATATACAAAAGAAACGGTTATCTCACTCATTTGTGAAATAGTGACATTAAAAAGCGACCTCACTTTAATTAAGACTTTCTGGCCTCGAATAAAAGGTAAAACGTTTCATGTAAAAATTGAGTCAACACGACAGCTTTCGAATGAATCATCTGATTAAATGATCTGATTGAATGTCTTATTAAATTTACATTTGTATGGAGATAGTATTTTCATACAGATGCATGGAAATACTGCGTTTTTGGAGATAAATTGAAATGCATTTATATAGTATGCAGGTATATATATATATATATATATATATATATATATATATATATATATATATATATATATTCGATTCCTTTGGAATAGAACTGAAGGGCTTGTGACAAAACCACCGAAAGCGTCCTCGGGTTGCGGATAGAGGGTCCCCGTACCAAGGGTTACTGCTGAATATGGTTACAATAATTAGTAAGCAGTCGCGGACAATTGTCTGGGGATGGTCCCGAAGAAATAACTCCTGAGCGAAGGCGTAACAGCCGTGCCGAAAGCTGAATTGCACCCGGGTAAGGTATCTTGAACGGTGACTCTGAGATACCGGGCGACCTCTCAGAGTACCAGCCTCATTCCTGCAAGCGGGGCTCTAAACGGATGGACAAACCCTTTCCCTAGCTGCTCTTGGGAACAACAATGGAACCACCAAACCACCAAAATGTTGTAGATGCGGTTCAAAACGATCGAACGCGCAGAGCACCCGACAATGGATCGGCAAACAATGCCGATCATCCTAGAGTTCGGGGTGCTGAATATAATTTAGATGAAAACACGACGACAAACCGGCGAAACGCCCACATTGAGTGGATGAATCAACTCAGGGATGGCGTGCTAGACTGCTACGATGCCAGCATTATCCCTGTTCGCGGAGGTTTTATACGCGTATGCACACTCTGTGGAGCCTTTGGAAAAATGGATATGTACGCGGAGCGATTTCCCAACCGCTGAAAGCAGGCACCTTCTGAAAGATAATCGCAATTTCAGTACAAGGAGGAACATCAACATGCAAGTTCCTCCAAAGCCCCAAGAACTGGCTGAAATGGATGCCTCCCTTCGTGGAGATATCTCGCAAGAGTCCGTCCTCTGGACCATCAATTGCTGAGTTTATGGTATTGCGAGAGCTTTTCTGATTCAAATCGAAGGCTAAAACCAACGATAGATCAAAAGACCAAAAGACGTTTGCATCTGGTGGAACGTTGACGGAAAGGGTTCGAAAGTTCGCCCAAGAACTAAGGATCTTGAATCACACACTGAACAAGTCAAAGCTGCTGACGATCAAGCAGCATATTGTTGACAAAATACGGCTGTTATCTAACGCAAGAAGGAGAATACAGAAAAGGGAGAGATGGATCAGAGAGAATCAACAGTTTCTCGCTGACCCATCGCGCCACTTAAGCGATCTCCCTGTTTCTGTAAAAAATCGACGCAAGCCCAAGGAGGTAGAGACTTTTTGAAGAGAGGTGTACCAGATCCCGAAAACACTGGAGTTGAAACAAGATACTGACAATGCATAGAGAAATTGATGCCTCTTTGAAAAACTAGATTTACTATCTCATCTAGAAATCATCGTCTGACAACGAACAACGTCAGCTTCCAGAGGGGCGTCTTTCAGGGTGATACCATGAGCCCTTTGCTTTTTTGCATCACACTTCTGCCTCTATCTCTCGCACTAAAAATTTCTCCTGGTTACCTCTGTGGCGACAATAATCAGCGCGAGCATAAGGTCACACATGTATTTTATATGGATGTACTGAAGATCTATGCCTCTGGTAAGAGCAAACTCCAAACTGCTATAAATATCGTCAGGAACTACACAGGAGAAATTGGGATGTACTTTGGTTTGGACAAGTTTTCCAAAATTCATCTGAAGAAAAGAAAGATTACTGGCATTCCCAAGGACCCTGAGCTTTTGGATATAAGTGTTATTAGACATCTTAATTCTGAAGAGACCTATACATACCTGGGCATGCCTTAAAGCCGCATTCAGTATGTAACATCAGTGAAGGAGTCTCTCTGAAGCAGATACAAGCATCTCCTTCGACAGATTTGGTCATCCAATCTGTCGGCATTGAACAAGGTATCTGCGAGTAACATGCTTGCCGTCCCGGTTCCAATGTACTCGTTCGGGGTGGTTTAATGGAATAAGAACGAGCTTAAGGCCCTTGATGTCACCACACGTCAGATCATGCATTATCAATTATCAATTATCAATTCATCCGTTCCGCGATTATACATTTCACGCCGTCAAGACGGACGCGGACTTCTGAATCTCCATTGTCTTCATAAACGAATTGTTCTAAGTGCAGCTTACATCGTTGCGAATAGTAGAGATCCTCTCCTAAAGATGGTCAGGAACCACGAGATGATTGGCGAAGGAGCGTTCCTTCACAAAGCCGAGGAGCAAGCGGCCGAGACCCTTGGCCTGAATTCGAACAGTCCCTGTCGAAGGAGCAATCTTTTGCGCTCCTCATATCATCAGGACTCAACTCAGGTACAGAGGGTTTTATTTTTGCATTCCAGGACGGTGTCATTTCCACCTAAGCATACCGTGACCGAATTTTATGTCAAGAAGTTCCCAGTGATAGGTGCAGAGCGTTTCATGCACACTCTGAGTACCTAGAACACATACTATCGGGGTTTCCGACCCACGCGGGAACGACATATATCTACAGACATAATGCGGCCCTCAGAGTGCTTTATTACCATCTTAGTCGCTCTTACGGTGTTGTTCGCCACCCTGCCCTGCCGAACGCTCCAAGGGAGATAGGGTCAATTGTCCGAAACGAGAAGTGCCAAATTTTCTGAAACTACGATTTTCGGGCAGTAGTCTCCGTTGCACACTGGAGGCCTGACATTGTTCTCCAATACTCCGAGAAACGAACTATATTCGTGATCGAATTATCGGCTCCGTCCGAAAACATCTGCAAAGGAGAAAGAAAAAGAGGAGAGGTATCAAGATCTTAAGAGACAGCTGCAACGACTGTGCCCAAAGTATTCGGTGCAAGTAATTGTCCTTGTGATTGGTGCTCTCGGAGGTGCGAAACTATCACTGGTTCGTAACCTTAAAGCCATGCCCGCGTGCCAAAAATATGCCAAGGCACTTGCGAGATGGATGCAGAAAGCTATCATCCTTGGGTCGCTTCGTGTCCTCAAGACACACGAGGGTTTCGCCAGCCTGTTGTTGTGATTTCGTCGTGCCCTGTGACCACCCATCTCACGAATGTGAGACGTGGCCACAGGTGTATTTTACCGCGGTTCTACTAGGGGCTATTGACATTTTTTTTTTAGATGGCAGTTGCTCTTAGTGGTACCCTGCGGTGGTTGTTTAACTTTTTCTTTAATTATATATATATATATATATATATATATATATATATATATACTACTGGGCTTTTTGTATTCCACGTAGCCAATTTTAATTTGCTGACTCCCCCTTTCTGAGCAAATCAGTTAACGCAGGTTTTTGTGAATAATTTTTCAAAAAAATAATGGTAGTCAGACGTACGCGTTCATGTTCTTGATATCTTGGCAATAATATGTTTGTTTGAAATTGTGGATTGTAAATAAAAACCTAGGTAATCTAAATTATTGTACAGTAAAGTATCTGTATACTAAAGTACCTGTGAGCTCAAGATTTTTAAAGACATTTTGTATTGATTGTTTTGAAAGTAAAATGATTATTTTACTCGAATAATTCTGTGTGCATATAATTTTTAATCATTTCATTTGGGCGTTGTTCTCCCAAGAAAATAAATAAAGATATCCATGATCTAACTCGACAAAATGCCACGTACAATTGTCCGTGTGAAGTGAGAGGGTAAACGTATTCACAATATAATGAAATGTGATGCATTTACACAATATTTCCTGCTTTATCCCCTGGTAAGATACGACATCTTAAAAGATTATAAGCGAGTTCAAGTATTTGTGATCGTGTTCCGTTGCATGAACCTTCATTGATACTTAGGTTTCGTATAAGCATTACAATCGAATTATTTCTTAACCCTTATTCATACGGTGGAAAATTAGGGGGGTTCAAAGTTTTCAGATATTCCGGCAGTACCGGGTTAGTAATATCTCCATTATCGCAATTTTCCGTACAATCCATACTTGTGTAAATCCGTTCTGTTGTTCTGTCGAGTAAATATACATCTCTGCAATTGATTCCTTCAACATCAACGTTTACGTGCAGACAATCCCTGTAAATGCCATTGTACAAATATTTTTCTTTTTTATTCGTAACAAATGATACAATGTAGTGTAAATGAATGTTTTATCTGATCCGCCTGGCATATTAATGTAGAAACATGAAGTACTTGTTTCATTTGTCATGAAAACATTCAATACTTTATTGATAATATCCTTCTGTTTCGGGTTAAGTTCTTCATATTGTCTTTTTCCAATTTCTTCATGTTGGTGAGCTGAAATTTCATCATCATTTGTTTGTTCATCGATAATAATATTAAGTTCATTTAATTGCGGCATCTTTGGAAAATAATTCAGATCAGATCTTTCACGTAAGATATAAGTATTAATTTCAATATATTCTCTTCGCTGTGCTTCCTGTAAAGCACAATTCTTTAGAGAGTTTGGGACATAGAATATTTGAGTTTTGCCCAGAGTTCTTCTGGATTGTTTGTATGGCAGTATATCAAAATACGTACAAACAAATGCCTTCATTGATATGGCACCATTCATATTTCTCCTTCTATCATTGAACGATCCCACTCTGTGTCGTCTTCGATGTTCCCAATGCTAAACATGCGCTGTGAATGGTATCATGTGTATTACCATTGACTGTTTTGATATCATCAAAACTTGTGGCTCCTTTAACAATTATCAGTAATAATCGTAGATGAAATAGCTCTACTCGACTGGGACTGATAGAATACATTCTTCCAATAACGTTAAATTGCGTTTTTCAAATAACCCATTTAAATGCATCTCTTTCTTCAGTTTCGACCTTCGATTAGTGTATAAAAACAGTCTCCGGATGGAAAGGTCATTAGTATAAAAAAGACTTTATTTCAATGAGAAGTGGCAACGTTTCGGACTTGATATAGTCCCTTTTCAAGCCTATTGAAACCTGTTGAAACATTATTTATTATAGTCTAAATTTTACATAAAATTATAAATAAAAAACAAGAGCATAAATCTTTGCCGATAAAAAGTGATGAAAATGTATAAAACAGTCTCCGGATTTTCTCCGAAAAGTGATAAAAGTGTGAAAAAACCAATTTTTTGTTTTTTGTTTGTTTGTTTTGTTAATAAGTTTGATAGGAAATTATAAATATTAAAAGTAGCATGAAGAGTCACTAATGATAAATAATAAATAAAAACAATAGGTATTGACAACGACAAGTGTAGACAATAAAATTTGATAATAAATAGGAACGTTGATATAAAAATATAAATAAATAGTGTATATAAGTTATTACCTTAGAACATAAGTTTGGAAGACGAATGAGATAAGAACTAGATTTTCCCTCTTTATATACGTAATATGGTTGAAACACGGATAAATGTGAGAATGTCCAAAAAACAGCAGTAATGTTTATCATTATGTATTAGAAGATACAAAATGATTGATTGAATCCCAAATTTTGGATTTTTGTGTTGGTTATGTCAACAATAAAATACCTGTATAATAGATAAAATAGAGAAACTTTTAAAGAGAAAAAAAAAAAAAAAGGATAATAATTTATATATTGCAAAAATGCTGATGACAGAAAGTTTGTATTTAAATTATTTTGTAAGAATGAAAATGTATGAGTTGAAGAAAAAACATTGTTTCAAATAACTTACCAAAAGTTTTTTCAGATTTTATGGAACATTTCCGTGAATGTGGACATACACACATTTATTTATACATTTAAAATAGCATTTTTGATGGAAAGACAAGAGAGCTTTATGGAGAGCTCCAAAAACAAAAGTAGCGGGAAAACGTCATCTTTAGACGCCATGACACAACGTGTGTTTACAAAGTCATCAATAATGAGTATGATCGTATTTGTTCTTGAAGACATCAGAATTAAGTTATATTTGAAAAATCCAGAAAATGAAATGGAAGAATTTAAAATGTAGATAATAACAAAGAAGTAAAGGTTAATGTAAACGAGGAAAGTCAAGAGTTACATAAAGAACTGTAAAAATTTGGTAGTTTAGAATTTTCAAATCTAAGATTAACAGAATTTTTTTCTTTTTTAATAAAATAAGATTCAATAGTTAAACGCTTATTACGATTTTTCTCAACAGCTAAAATTTTTGGATGTTGGAAATCAAAATCATGTCCAGTTTCAATTCTGTGTTTTTCAAGAGCAGTGATATTATCGTCATTATAGTTTCGGCGAGTGTGTTCTTTAATTCTATAACATAAAGGTCTGCTTGTGTGTCCAACATAACAACAATCACAATTTGAGCAGTTGAATTTGTAGACTACGTTTCTTTTTTGAAAAATATCCAACTTGTCTTTAGGAGACGGAAAAAGGTTTGAGTTTGACTTTATTGGTCTGAAAATTACTTTTATGTTATTATGTCGTAAAATAGTGGCTAGTTTATCAGTTATTCCCGAGATGTATGGGATGACAGTGAAGTTTTTGGAAATATTGAGTTCTTTTCTATCTATTTGATTGTAAATATTATTAACTCGGATTTTGATAAGTTTGTTGATAAGATTGATAGGGTAACTATTTTGAATTAACGTTTTTTGTATTAGTTTGATATTTTGTGGTCTAAATTTAAATGAAGATAATTTAATAGCCCTATCTATGAGTCCAAAAATCATTCCTTTCTTTTGTGACCAAGGATGTTGTGATAGGAAATGTAGATATCTGCCGGACCAAGTGGATTTGTGGTACCAATTGGTAAGAAGACATTCATTATTGGTTCTAATGACCGATACGTCTAAAAAATTAATTGTGTAGTTTTGTTCCTGTTCAAAAGTGAATTTAAGATTTGAGTCGAAGGAGTTGAAAATTCCTAAAATTTCGTGTAATTTCGATTCTGGCATGACCATAAAAATGTCATCAACATATCTTTTATATAATGGTATTTCAAAATTTAAGGTTGAGAAACAATCAATTTCAAGAGTATTCATGACAATATCCGCTATCACAGGTGAAAGCGGAGATCCCATGGCTACTCCTTCTATTTGTTTATAATTTTTGTTGTTGAATTTAAAATATGTAGATCTTAAACAAAATTCAATGGCATTCAGGAATTCATCTCTTGGAATTAAAGTGTATGGAGCTATTTCGTCCCATTTGTTTTTGATAATTTGTAGAGCTAGGTTTACTGGAATTGAAGGGAATAAGTTAATCACATCTAAAGATACAAGATGATGATTTTTTGGCATTTTGAAGCTTTTAATCTCATTGACAAACTGCCAGCTATCTTTAACTAAAAAACTCGATTTTTCCGTTAAAACTTTTAGAAAATTAGAGAGATATTTAGCCAATTTAGAGGTTGGACTGTTGATGGTAGAAATGATAATTCTGAGAGGGTAACCGGTTTTGTGAATTTTTGGAAGTCCATAAGCTCTAGGGATAACCGTTGAATTTGCTTTTAGTTCTTTTGCATCTGTGGAGGAAATGAATGAATTTTGATCCCATCTGTTAATTATAATGTTGTTCGATTTTTCACTTGTAGCTGTATACTCAAATTTAACTTCTTGGAATTTGGATCGATCTGATAATAAAGTTGACATTTTTTTAATATATTCTGATTTTTTCATAGCAACTGTTGTGTTGCCTTTATCTGATTTGAGAAAAATTATGTCGGGATTGTTTTTGATAAATTGAATAGCTTGACTGAAGTTGAGGTTATCGTGAAACTTTTGTTTGTTTAGGATAGGGGAATTTAAAAAATTAAGGATGGTTTGAGAACAATGTACTCTGATTTCATTTTGTTTGTCTAAAGGTAAATTCCAGATACCAAATTCAATAGAAGCTATAAAGTCATGTGAAGGAAAATGTTTTTTGTTGAAAGAATTAAAGGCAAAGCCTGGTCCAAGAGAAACAATTTGGATTACTTCTTTAGGTATTCTATATTCAGTTAAATTTTTAAACCAGGATTCTGGGGTGTCAAAATTTATTTTTTGTCCGATTATTTTCTTTCGTTTGAGATGGTTAAATTTGTTGGTCAAAATTGTTTTATGTTTTAGAAAAAGTTTGTTGTAGTTCATGTTTTCAAAAATGAAAAAGTCATTGAAAATGTTAAAAGGTAAATTTTTAATTATTGCGTCATGTAGGAATCTCATTTGTTGGATTATGTCAGAAATTTCACTATGTACGTCCCTGATTTCCATGTTAAGGATTTTAATTTTAATTGTTTTTGAAAGTCTATGAATTCTGAATTTGTTGAAAGGATCATAAAATCTAAGATTTTCGAATCTATTATAATTCTCTAAATGTGGTGGAATAATACCACTTTTTCGGCATCTGATCAAAAAAATTTTTTGATTTCTTAAAATAGCTAATCTCGATGAGAAACGGGAAAATTTTTGTAAACATATTAGTCTTGACTTTCCTCGTTTACATTAACCTTTACTTCTTTGTTATTATCTACATTTTAAATTCTTCCATTTCATTTTCTGGATTTTTCAAATATAACTTAATTCTGATGTCTTCAAGAACAAATACGATCATACTCATTATTGATGACTTTGTAAACACACGTTGTGTCATGGCGTCTAAAGATGACGTTTTCCCGCTACTTTTGTTTTTGGAGCTCTCCATAAAGCTCTCTTGTCTTTCCATCAAAAATGCTATTTTAAATGTATAAATAAATGTGTGTATGTCCACATTCACGGAAATGTTCCATAAAATCTGAAAAAACTTTTGGTAAGTTATTTGAAACAATGTTTTTTCTTCAACTCATACATTTTCATTCTTACAAAATAATTTAAATACAAACTTTCTGTCATCAGCATTTTTGCAATATATAAATTATTATCCTTTTTTTTTTTTTTTCTCTTTAAAAGTTTCTCTATTTTATCTATTATACAGGTATTTTATTGTTGACATAACCAACACAAAAATCCAAAATTTGGGATTCAATCAATCATTTTGTATCTTCTAATACATAATGATAAACATTACTGCTGTTTTTTGGACATTCTCACATTTATCCGTGTTTCAACCATATTACGTATATAAAGAGGGAAAATCTAGTTCTTATCTCATTCGTCTTCCAAACTTATGTTCTAAGGTAATAACTTATATACACTATTTATTTATATTTTTATATCAACGTTCCTATTTATTATCAAATTTTATTGTCTACACTTGTCGTTGTCAATACCTATTGTTTTTATTTATTATTTATCATTAGTGACTCTTCATGCTACTTTTAATATTTATAATTTCCTATCAAACTTATTAACAAAACAAACAAACAAAAAACAAAAAATTGGTTTTTTCACACTTTTATCACTTTTCGGAGAAAATCCGGAGACTGTTTTATACATTTTCATCACTTTTTATCGGCAAAGATTTATGCTCTTGTTTTTTATTTATAATTTTATGTAAAATTTAGACTATAATAAATAATGTTTCAACAGGTTTCAATATGCTTGAAAAGGGACTATATCAAGTCCGAAACGTTGCCACTTCTCAATGAAATAAAGTCTTTTTTATACTAATGACCTTTCCATCCGGAGACTGTTTTTATAAACCCATTTAAATGTATTGACATCCGCTTGTTTCTTGAATACATAATGAGTCGGGATTTCCGCATACGTGAATTGTCTAGCTTCGGGATCACGTTGGTTCAAAGCGAAATAATCAAGTAACATAGTTTTCTTTTCTAACGCAGTTCTTATGCAATTATCATTTCTTTCATCACTGACAGTAGCAGTTTGTTGATTATGTAAATGTACTGGCAACCGCATAATAGAATGGCTTTTATTTTGCAATGGTCTTCCATATATTCGATCGCATGCTCCAACTGGACTGACTTATCTAGTTTCTATAAAATTTTGAATTCCGTCAGAATGAATAACGCTTTGACTACTATCATTTTCGGAAACAACTATAGAAGCAGCGTAATGTCCTTTGTAGATACACTTATAAAAATATTTTACAGATTTGATGCTAGACACTACATATACATTACCGTGACAATTAAATAATTGTAATAATCCGTCATTGTGTGAAACAACATATTCATTGTCAGTCGTGCCTCCATTAGAATGATTATAAACACTTGTATTTCTGCGACCATACGTTGAATATCCATTTTTATCCATCATTGTTTCTGCTTGGAATTTGTTTGGGATTTTTTTGGAGCATTTGCCTTTTTCGTCTTTGCACCAGTCTCCACGTGGATCATGAATCATCTTTTCAATAACGATATTATGAAGTATGGGATTTTCATGTGGATTTCAAATTTCAGCGGATATATATTTATCAAGTACCTCAGGAGTAGTGATTTCATTATTTTTCTTTTAACTTTATCAATAGATGAACATAAGGGAATCCATGCTTCAGATATTCGACAGCATAGGTAAAACGCAAGTACTCGACCGAATAATTTTTTTTTTTTCTACAATGATATTAATGAGTTCATCTTTCTTGATATTGAAACCGCGTGAAACAATGTCAGGTCTGTCTGATGATGTTTGCCCGGGCAATAAATTCTGCTGGATTTCACGCCAGTTTGGATTACATGTCATGGTTATAAATAGGTCCAGTTTACCATATTTTCTTATGATAGCCATTGAGTCTTGATAATGCTTTAACATATTGCGTGGTGATCCTGTAAACGATGATGAAAGGATTACCATCTTGCCAACATGGCTGCTTGTGTCACCTGCTGTACGTGGCAAATGATTAATCAAACCTCGATAAGTATTGGCCCGAGTTGTTTTTTGATTCATTCTACAGAAATTTATCCTATCTTTTTCCACTTTCACGTAACTGTCAACAATCCATTGCTGGAATAATCGCCTTCCCATTAAAAATACATTATTATTTCGAGTGGCCATTCTGTACTTGATGTATGCAGATCGTGATACCCGCCTTCGTCTGTTTACGCAGAATATATTTCCGTGCATTCCATTCCATTGTACCATATGAATAAAATAATGGGTATGTCCAAGGTTCAACATTGGGGTCCATGGAACTTATGCATTCAAGCTCTGTAGTATCCTTATTATGTATATTCACATAATATTCCGGAACATCACCGTCAGCAGTTGTTGTGAAAATTGTAGCAACCTCATTAACTTTCTGAAAATTATACCGACTTCTATCCATTCCAGGTTTTAAAGAAAATAATACTTTCATTTCAGGTTTAAACTGTACAGTATCGTTCATCATTGATTGTTGTATCTCTTCATACATCATTCGGTATAATTGTGCGAATACATTGCAGTTGCGAAGAGAATTATCTACGGCATCAATAATTTCCCTATTCAATGTAGAGGTCTGGTTGCATCGAATATCCGTAGCTTCATTTTGATCGACGATAAATAGTTGACCATAAGAAGGACTTTCATCTGCAGGAGGATACAAAGACGTATTTATTTGATAATAAATCTGTCCGTGTATTTTGAAAAAAAATGGCCCAGATCTTCTGTTATTAAACTTGACTAAATTAGCATTAAAAGACGCAAAGGCAAATGTATTGTTGTACCACCTTATACGATCGAGAAAATCGTTTGATAGTTCATGTGTGCCATTGAATAAACTCTTGAGTATCGGTGGTGAATCGGGTAATGTTTTAAGAATGACTTCGCCATGGCAACAACAATCATTGAATGCATTTTTTTTAGCTACTTTTTCAGCTTGAAAGTGTCTGGCATTACAATGCTTACATAAAATATTCATTTGTCCGGAATAGTGTTCTATTACAGCTGGAGTTAGAATATTGTCATAAAGATTTTGAGGGTAAACAGAAGGTAGACAGTTTTGGGATACATTCTCATTTGAATTAGAGAAAATCATTTGTTCATTTCCTAAGGACTCAACCGTTACATTGTCATTTGCTTGTACTCTCGTCCTCTGGATTTTGCTGTGATTTTCTCTGTAACGAATGTCCTTCTGACGAAGAAGATATGCTAGTTGCTAAGCATCATTTTTCTGACGACTTTTTCGTAATGATTCCTCTTTTGTGATATTTTTCGGTTCAACTTGGGATGCTCCACAATTCTGTGAAATGTCTACCACCATAGTACTTGTTGATTCTGCTGGAAATTCCTTTATTTCTACATTATTATTAGGAGATTGTCCTATAAAAATATCATTTTCAATTGTTACAGCATTATCTCTCTCACTACTTATATTCTCATAAAAAGAACGTTGCTGATAATGTATTTTTTGCTGTTTCAAAAGTTCCAGTTGTGTTACAATCCTACGTTTGTTTTCATTAAATTATTCATACAATGTATATGAATTCTACAAATCGTAATGTAGTCTAATAAATTATGTTGTATTTTGTATCATTCCTTGAACATAGATTATCGTCATTACGTATAAATTATGGTATGATATCTTTGTTTTTGGTCAGTTTGTATCTCAATATCTTTAGCTTTTTGTCTAAACGTATCTCCAAATATTTTGGTATCTTTCAAATGATCTGTTTGCATCTTACACTATTTTGGTTCTCGTGAAATTTATCGCAAAATGTTTTAGTATCTCTCAAATGTTTAGTATCTGTTGAATATCTGTTTTCAATTGCATCTGTTATCAGTTATATCTGTTGTTAGTTGTATCTGTTTTTAAACTTACAAATGAATACATATGATTTTAATTTCATTACATTATAACTCAAATAATGGTGAACAGTAAATTTATTTTATTCAGTGGAACAGGTTCATTTATTGAATCAAATTAGGGATCGTCCATAAATTACGTAAGACGTTTTTCTTTTGTTTGAATAAAGAAGGAAATAAAATTGCTGTGAAGTTGAGAAGGACACAACGATACAAACAAAAGAAAAACGTCTTACGTAATTTATGGACGATCCCTTACGATAAAATCCAGCGAACATAACAATTTTTAATAATGTCAATGACAGTAAAGTAATATTCTCTTATTTTATCTTATAAGTAATAGTGAAGAATCATCTATCAAGCTCTGCCAGAAATACTTTGCTATGCTTGCACTTCATTCGCCTCCGAAGCTGCTCCCTGCTTATCCTAAAAAAAAAAGATCGATGTTATTATTAATGACTTATTTCACAATCACGTAATTTATGTCCTTGGTGGTCAGATGGGAATTCATTCTGAGCTAATCCAAACGAATACATCCGAATGCATGCGCATGGATCATAATCAACTTTTCAATCCGAACGAATGAGAATCAATCCGAACTTGGATTGATCGAAGGTGAATATTCAAACCGAATAAATTCGAATTATTCCGCATTCGTATTGTTTCGGACTTAATAGGCTTGAAAATTTGTTTCTGATTTATTCGGATAGAAGTTCTCGGATGAAATCGAATTGACTCGGATTTTTTTTGGAACGATTTTCAATAAATGAAGTTGAAAACTCTTTTTGGATTAATTCTTATTAACTCGGATACAGATTTCTGAATGATTTCTAATACTTTAAATTAGCTCGGAATTAATTCCTATCCAAAACTTTCGCCAGGGTTGTCGATAAGGGTTCAAATGGCAGTATAACCTCAAAATTGTACAGTATCTTCCAATGAAGGGTTTAAATGAGCCCCTCTTTCTCGCATGATGAACAATAATACCCCCCTCCCCAGAATATCACGTTGCAAGAAATTGGGGAAATATTAATGAGAAAAAGCATCGAATATCAATTTGTTTCCATCAATAACGTTACATTCAAAAATTAAATTTTTACTCTGCATTTTCATTAATTTTCGATTTAAATGAAACTAACTACTGAAAAGTTCCAATTTAGTGGTGCTGTCGATACTACACATCAGGCGTATACCTCTCTTATGTCATACGAATTGGCAATACACGGGAATCCTGAATATTGCAGTCTCAATTGTTGAAAGTTGTTAATAACGTTAATAATCGGTACTTACTTTCAAATCTTTCTCCCGTAAATTTGAATCCTAGGCCTGGTCTGTAAAAAATTCCTGTCATGTCTGAAGATCAACGATCACGTCTATTATGTGATCCATTGCATAGGCCACTAAATGGAAAGAAGAAACAAATAGCTAAGCTGATATACGAAATTAACATGTATTGCCAAAATGAAGAAATAATTTTAAAATAATGAATGTTCTTATATGTAGTGTAGCAGAAGAGCATGTCAAAGGTGTGACTGTGGTCAATTTTTATATTTCTTTTTAGTCATAAAGTAATTACTAAAAAAGCTTTTTCGTACTAAACAAAGTTCATGAAAACGATGGCGAAATGATATCTGATATAAAAAATCTTGTTATTAATTAGTTTATGATTAAAAAGAAATATGAAAGTTGGAAAAATATGGAAAATGAAATTCTATTTACGGTACATTTAGTTTTCTTCATCAAGAGCTTGCTTTTTTCTGCAGGTACATTGCTGTCACTATTAGAACGTTTCGTGGTAAATAACATTACGTTGCGAATAGACCGTTTTAGTTCTTCTATAGTCAGAATGCTATCTTCCACAATCTCAATTGCATTCGTGTCTGCAACACTTGAGCCACCTCCAGCTATAGAGAAAAAAGGGAAAGAAAAATGATTGAAATTTCGAACTTGACAAAAAATATTTCTTATGCGGGATGAATGAGCTGAAGGATGTATCGGCGTCGTTGAAGGAATCATATGAAACATATTTATTTATTACCTCATGTGGTATTATCTTTCTAAAATAGAACATGAGCTTAAGAAATGTATATTTTATCAAGAAAAACATAAACATTTTGAGCAATAATCTTTGTACGTCAAAATTACAGTCAGTTTAGGACACAAAAAATCTCCTTATATTATTGGATCTTAATGAATCAGGGTTCATTTTGTTCATTATTCAATTATCCCGAATAATTAACAAAATGGGCCCTGATTAATTAAAATACGATAATATCTAGAGATTTCCCATATTTTAAACTGTGTAAAACTTCGAACTATAGAGATTTTTGGCAAAAGTTATGTTTCTTGCGATCTTCATTTTTTTCACTGTGAAACATATCTTTTCCTTTGAAATTATGCTTTAATTGAAAAAGATAATGCTATATCATGTCAAGCTGAAAAAAGATATATTTCATGAGGGGAAAAAAGGAAGTCACAAAAAATATAATTTTTAACAATAATCTCTGTAGGCCAAATTTATACATAGTTTAAGACCTGTAAAACCTCCTAATATTATCTGATTTTAATGAATCGAGGCTCATTTAGTTCACTATTCAATTTACCAAAAATATCCCTACTGAAAAAATAGTAAAAGTTAATTTTTGTGAGTTACTGTTATTTTTGTATCAAACATATTTGAAAAAATGTCTATAACTTTTATACATATTAACTTTTACCATTGTTCCAAAGTGAAAGATTTTGATAATTGAATAATTAACAAAATGGGCCCTGATTCATTGAAATCCGATAATATCTAGAGATTTCCCATATTTCAAACTGTGTAAAATTTTGACCTACAAAGATTATTGGTCAAAGTTGTGTTTTTTGCAATTGCAATTTTTTCATTGTGAGGCATATTTTTTTCTTTGAAATTATGCTATAATTAAAGAAGATAATACTATATGAAGTTAAGCTGAGAAAAGGTATATTTCATTATGGAAAAAAATAGAAGTAAAAAAAAATATCATTTTTAGGAATAATATTTGTAGGTAAAATTTATACATAGTCTAAGGGATGAAAAATCTGCTCATATTATTTGATCTTAATAAATCAGGACTCATTAGGTTCACTATTCAATTAACCAAAATCTCCCCACTGAAAAAGTAGCAAAAGATGATTTGCCATTACGCCTTGTCCGTAGGACGCATTAGGGATCTTTACTTCCACAAATCCATTGCTCTTCATGTATCCAAGAATTTCTGAAATTCAACAAAAATAAATTATTTTGTTTACATTTACTTTTTTCCTGGTATATCATATATTTTTGTTTTAGTATATTCTTCAATATTTAATTAATTAATAATATACTAACCTTTCGGTCCATCCACAAACATGACCTCGTCAAAAGAGATACTTTTGAATTTTATAGCTGGATTACCTATTGTACTTTTATATTCGCCACGAAATTTAATTGCACTGTGTGGTTGCACATGATATTCCAGTAAAGCGACTCTCCCATTTGGGTTTCTGGAGGCTGGATTGGACAATTTAATCGATCCTCCAGTAATTTCCACAATCTAAAACATGCAAAGAGAACAAATGAAAAATTTACAAATAACTTTCTAGACAATTGTAGAATTTCTAACCTGTTTGAATGCTTGCTTCACTACAATTTTTTTTTTTTAAATAACAAAAAACTACTCAGAGCTTTTTGTATGTAGAAACTGAGAAATATTTCGAGGAAATACTTCAAAAATCTTAAATCATTTATCTTCACAATAAATATAAATTTAGAGGCGTCTATTATTTATCACAGACAAAAATTCTCTCAAATCAGGGGAAATAGGGCGATTTTCAACAAAATATTCGAATGTTCAGCCCAAAGACGAATTTTTTGAAAAAGATTTGAGTCTTTAAGTTAAAAAGTCGAATGGTTTTAAAAACAGTTTACTTTTTAGTCCTAAAAGATAAATTCAAACAAAATAATAATTTTCAACCAAGAAATTTCCAATCAAATAGCTGAACTAAAAAATAAATAAAACAGTTGCATTTACAAAGAAATAGTTGAACTTTGAAGAAAAAGACTGATTTTCAGCCGAGGGCTTTAATTTTTAAATGAACAGTTGAATTTTTAACTTACAAATATGAATTTTCAACCAAATGGTCGAATTTTACAACAAAAAGTTTAAACTTCAAACTTGAGTGTGCAAACTTTAAAGATGGATTTTTAAACAAATGTTCGAATTTTTAAATAAAAAAGATTGAAAATAAACCAAATACATTTATATTTTCAACCAAATAGTTGGATATTCAACCAAGAAGTACAATTTTCCACAACAAAATTTGTATTGAATAGTCGAATTTACAATCAAATATGAATTTTCAGTTACAGTTTTTTGAATAGTAAAATTTAAGCAAACTGTTCCCTTTATTACCAAATAGTTGAACTATCAAACCGAAGAGACGAATTTTAAATGAAGTAGTTGAATTTTTAACAAAACACTTGAATTTTTAACCTATACAAAGATGAATTTTCCGAAAAATGGTCGAATTTTGAAACAAAATAGATTACACAGTTGAATTTAGAAAAAAAATCCATTTTCAAACAAACAGTTGTGATCATTGCCATATAGTTGAACTATTGTTAAGCCAAAGAGAGGAATTTTAAGTACAATTGTTGAATTAAAAAGAAAATGGCCAAATTTTCAATAAAAAAATACGCATTTTTTTTTAAGCCAGTTGATTTTCCCACAACAATTTTCAATCATGAAAGATGAACTTTCAACCAAAACAGGTTGCATTTTCAATCGAACATATACGATTTTTCAATACAAAAATACGAATTTTTTAGAAGACAGTTAAATTTTCAACCAAACAGTTTCACTTCAAACCAAGTAATCGACTTTTCAAGCAAAATAGATGAATTTTCGTCAAAACTTAAACTTTTTAAAATATACAGTTGAATTTTCAGCCTACCAAAGTTCATTTTTTAACAAATGTTCTAATTTTCGATATAGAAGATAAATTCTTCAAAGGACAGTGGTATTTTCAATACAAAATTTATTTTTCAATAGAGTAAGATGATTTTTTAACCAAAAAAGATGACTTTAACCGAAAAAGATGTCTTCAATCAAAAAACGTTGCATTTTCAACCACTTTCAACAAAATATAGTTAAACTTTTAATCTAGTAGTTGAATTTTCAATCTACAAAGATGAATTTTGAACCAAATGGTCGTATTTTTAACAAAACAATTAATTTTCAATCAAGAAAGATAAATTTTCAACCAAAAAAGATGAGTTTTCTATCATAAAAGATCAATTTTCAATCCAAAAGGATGAATTTCATACTCAAAAGGACAAATATTCAACAAAACAGTTAAACTTAATACCAAAAAGATACATTTTTAACAAAATATTTTGATTCTTCACGAAATGCTTACTCCGAGAACCTAAAGTGGACGAGTAGAAGTCTGACTTGCAGGGCGTTCCGGGAAGCCTCGGCAACGAGGATGGAAACATGTGACCACCCCCACAGTTCGCACAACGTGCAGGAGTGAGTTTGCAAGGTCATTCCTCCGCCCGATGGAACTCTGCACAAAACTCGCACGTCGGTCTAGAGGCCCTGCATCGATTAGAGCCATGACGATCGCGTTGGCAGGAAAAGCATCTCTTAGGGGAAAGAATTACAGGGGTGAAGTTATAACCGAAGCTAGAAAGGAAGATAGCACGTGGGACTCTGGAACAAGCAAACAAGAATTCCACTCTTTCGTCCTTAGTTCCATCTATCTTTGTTTTTGGGTCTGATAGACAGAATAGTAGCCCCGAAATCCTACGTAGTCTTATTTAGAATGTCAACAGCGGAATACTTCAACGGAATACCGTTTACAAACGCCTTCTTGAAAATGAGAGACAGAGGAATAGAGACAGAGCAACCTTGAGCCTTTAGCGCTCGGGGAACGACCAAGGTGTTAGCGTCTTCTCTATTCCGCAGAAAATTTTAACTGGGTTTTGCCAGTTTCTACGAATCTGTCTCTGACCAGAAATGACATTCCCAATTCTGTCGGCGAGAGCAAGGGGATCGTATTTCCCGACATTCCTGCCCCGCGAATCATATTCAAGAAATACCAGGAAGGGGGGACCCAAACCAGGAGTGCGCGGGTGAGTTCGGATTGTTGCCCGCATCCGGAGTTACTTTCTTGGAAACTTTGGCACTTTCATTAAGATCAAGGCGACTTTCCTCTTGAGAGGCCGCCTGCAGAGGGGTGGTTCCGGGTCTCTTAAAGGAACCGGTACGAGAAGAAGATGATCAGTGATTACCGGGTCAGACACTCGAGTGGATTTATTTTGAGGGATGGCGAGAACCTAAAAAAAGGGCTCAATAAGAATGGATTGCGAAAATATAGATCAATGTCTATCCCGCTCCTAAAACTAAATTACAGACAAATTTCCGGATAGACCTTGGCCAACCTTTCCAAACAGTAAATCAAAAAAACGGATAAGCATATTATACCCGCAACAGAGAAAAATAACCAACTCGTTAAACCACTTTGGAATGCGTGAGAGAGATGGGGGTAACAATCATATCTGGCAAGAAAATATTTGTTAGAAAGCGTTGAAGCGGAGAAATATGAATAGCAAGGGCCGATAAGCAAAAAAAAAGTCAAATCTACAGAGCCGTTATATAAACTTGCGGAGTCAAATTAACACCCTCCATGCACGAAGCAAAAATAATAATAAAGCAGTTAGCAGAATAGGAAGATGAAAGCAGGATAAATAAGCATGAGGAGACAGAAAGCAGTTGATTGCAGGAATACTTAGATGTTACTTGTTTCGCCGAATCCACAGGCACTAGGTTGGCTGCTGCTATATTTTTGTGTGTGTCCTTGAAGAGGAAAATTAGCAAACATTGCCTCGAATTTAAAAAAGAAACCGTTATTTTCCTCACACTTCCAGCTGACCGAAAGGGAAAAAGCGGCAAAAAATGCGTCCCAATGGCAAATCGGAGTGATAGAAAAAGATGTTACCTCAGATAGCGTGGATGCTTGAAGAATGTCAGAGAGCAGATCTCATCAAAGACGTTTGAAATCAGAGGTTATATGGGCTTACCGCCATTGCGTTCGATGTCACTGATAGTGTATTAAATTGTTGTAATAAATCAAACATATATATCCAGTTAGTCCTTCTGAAACTCAAAATCACGAGCAGTTCCAAAAATGAATATCAGAGATAGATCTTTCTTTAAACAGCACAAAAGAATTCAGCTTGATATAACAAATGAAGTGTTGAACGGTTATTTAAGAAGTAGAATCAAACAAGATAAGTTATTTTTTGTATTAAATATTGTAAGGAATTCACAAGAGAAGAAATTTATTGTCTGGAAATTGTGATAAATTTTATACAAATAATTCTATAATAGCATGGTAGAATTGTAGAATTATGTATAGAATTATGTAAATTACAAAACCAGAAACAGTTCTACTGTGGGTGATTTAACATTTGTTTGGAGCTTTTGTAATGCTTGTAGTTTTAAATTCTAGTTGGTTCAATTTTTGAAGCTTTAAACTTTTTTTTTCAATTTTAAATGTTTTTCAAATGAACATTCAAAAATATTGTGTACTATCTCTTTAGTGTGAAAGAATAAGAACTTCGCGGTTTAAAATCGTTATAAATGAAAAAAATGTATGTGTGTTTCTTGCTGCATATGGTTATAATAATTAATAAAAAATAGCAGAAAATTATTTCGGGGATTCAAAATATTATTTTTGACATTTTTTTTGCGAAAAATAACACATTCATATTTTCGATATACACTCGAACCTGGAATTAGTTACTTCGGACCTACTAATTCCTAGAAATTATGGCCCGCAGTTCCTAGGTGGAAGAGGAGCTTGCAGGGTCGAGAGAGGTTTGCTCGACCAAGCAAGAAACACTAGCAGCGTAGCGACAAAGGAGCAGTACGCGGGTACTCACTCGCGTATATTGTGTAATATTAGGAAATGGTTCACACGCCACAAACTGTTCATGTTTGCAGGCTCTGGAAATAGCCTTGAGGCCAATTATTGCAGTCCATGTCTTGACGGTAAATCGGAAATTTCCAAACCGTTCTTCTCCTTCTTGCTTGTGGCAGCTTACAGTGCAGCACCGTAAACTGCGCAATTTCGCTGACCTTGCAAGCTTGGTAAAGCGGAACTCCAGTGTACCACCGTGCGGGAAAAGCGTGCAAATCGTGAATTGTGCGGAAAATGTACGGGATTCTATTTCCGAAGCGGAAATTTTTCATGTTTTATGCACGAAAAGGGATGATAAAACATAAGCTTAATAATAAGAAAGGGAACTTTTGGCAAAAGACTTTTTCTTTAATTTGTTGTTGTTGATTTTGTTCATGAAATTTCGTTAAAATAATTTTATATGCCTAGAAAATTAAAAATGTAAATGCAGCAATATTTTAAAATACAGAGATGTGTGTATTTAAAAATATTTGAATTTATCTAGCTCAGCTTACAAAGTTATTTTGGACATCTAAGGGTTTTCTGCTTATCACACACTATGGAATAAATTGACAATTTTAACGATAAAAGAAAAGAATATAAAGGATTTAAAATTAAATACTGGAATTTTGTATTTCTTATTTAAATTATGTTTTTTTGACCAATCTTAAACAATATTTTGAATGTACATATTAGTCTGGCAGTTAAAAATTAAAAGTAAATTTTCATAAACGGTACTCCTCCAATTTGTTCTTTAATGAAGGAAATTCGATGGAATTTTTTTACAAATTTAAAAGAATTGTATCAATTGTTCCAGGAAGTTTAAAAAAAAATTTATTTTTTAATTTTAAAATTGCTATTACCAAGCACAAAAATGTTCTTAAAAAAAATGAAATCATAGTTTTCTATTTAAATTCAAACTAAATAAGTTTCAGGTAGTAATTTTTCAAGAATTTTTCAAATCAATCTCAATCTAGCCGAATCCAAAAAAGTGATTTTTCCTTCAGTAAAAAAGAATTGCTGTATCAAGTAGGAATTTTTTCTTAATTTTCAAATTTTCATTCTTATTTGTTAACTAAAACACTCTACACAAATAATTTTTATACAATTTTTGCACCAATAGAATAAATTTAGAAAATTTCTGGTCACCACTAAAACTTTTTTTCCAATTTGGAGAATTACTTGCGAGTTTCTATCACGAAGAGGAAAAAATCAAGGTCGAGTATTGAGCTCCGGCAAATTTTGCCCTATTTAAAGTTTCAAGTCCGGCAAATTTCGTGTGTCAATAAGGAACTTTCTGTTCCGATCAGATTTTTCGCTACTTTGGGAAAATAGTAGAATATTTTACTATTTTATCATAAAATGAGGAATATTATGTTATGAATACATAAAAAGTGTCATATAATAACGAACATTACACACTAAAAGCACACTGAAGAATTGCACATCACTTCACTATTCCTATAATAATACACTTTATCACTAATTTGCGAATTGTCTAGCGGATGACAGCACTTCAGATTAGAATCACGAATCCTCATGATCACTTTCCTGTTACCAGTCACTAACACTCATATAAACTGAGACTTGGAGAAGGGGTTCGAGATGTGATAGATCACTCTTCTGTGACTAGTCACTAAAATGCCGTACTACAAAATTAATGTACGGCCGAAAATTCTGTGTCTGTATATATGTACTACGAAAAATCAAAGGGATATCGTTTTGCGAAATTGTACTTTCAATTTTCAAGGACCACCCTAATCCATCTAGTTCATTTTATTATTTTTTTCTAGACCGCTTGAAAAAATACTTTCAAGAACTCAGGGCTTTTAACTGATAAAAAGTCCCTCTAAACGAAATATACGAGCGCGAGGGATCAAAAGTGCAAAGAAAGCCAGTGTTCCATATTCCATTTTTATTTTTGTTTAACTTATCTTTTTAGCTATTTTTAAAAAATATTTCTAATGTCTTGGCACTTTAACTTATGAAAATACTCGAAGAAAGGTTTTTTGTCATTCAGAAGTTCCGAGGCATCATAGGCCTACAATGATTTTCCTATCATACTTTTTCGTAAGGGAATTCTCTTTAGTTCTCTATAAGTGCTCTGTTCGAGCTTAAATGCTGAGCATATTCTCGGGAGCATTTACTGAACGTAAATTTTTGAGTATTTAAGAACTCTAGTTGTAAAGACGTCGTAAAATGTTGTGCCCACAGGGTGGTTTTCCAGCAATCTCAGACCGTCGACAGTTTTCGGCCATTTTTATCTAGACCAACTTTAGACACTCGGTTAGTTTTACCGCAAAATGGTAAATAAGCATCTTGAAGTTAACATTTTTAATCCCATTTGTTAATCCCACTATTAAAATTGAACAATTCTCCACTGTATAACGGTAGGATTAGATATTTTTACTTATATTAAGATTTATCAAGTCATGAAACGCACAGGGTCGGCGGAACGTAGGTTGTCTATCTTTCTCGCTCCTTAAGGAGCGTGAATGCAAAGAAATCATAGTAAGCGAGACAAAAGTATTTGGAAATCGTCATGGTTTTCCATATCCGCCGACCTTGGGGCTGGGATCGCAGTGTTCACTTGTATTCTCTAGAAGAAAAACAAACAAACAAAAATGTCCAACTTCTATATACTTTGTAGATTGTAGGCTAATGAAAATATTTCCTCATGTTGATTATACAAACATAACCTTAAAATATACTCACTATAAAAATAACTGCTTCACACAATCACAAAATTTATTGCTAAAGTTTAAATTATCCATAAATTCGTGTCACATAATTAAGTATATGTTGCAGATATGGGGTGGGTGGCTGTTAGTAAACAAAAATATTCCGGTAATGGCAACACAACAGTAGTCTTACGCGCTTCGGCGCAAGCTCACCGTTCATTTCGCTTTCTGAAATTGTTTCAAATTTATAAATTGCAATTATTTGATCCGTATTCAATTTCAATGTCCTAAAACTTTTAATTTTTACGTGAATATACCTTCAGGTATATTTGTATTTGTAAATGTATCCTTCATATCATTAATACTACATCCTTTTATACCGATAATACTTAATTTTCTGGTACTACTTTTCGTGCGCGAACGGCGCGGAAAGAAATACACCAATCACGTCGCAGAATAGTACGCCATGCCGGGCCATGCTTTTACACCGGTAAAACAAAGCAGCATCAAATTTTGCGCCGCATGGTCACGTACGGTTTTTGCACGTTTGATACTCCGCGTGTGTTTTTACGTTAAAAGTGATTAACGGTGAAGTGGAAAATGTCGTGGGTTTATGTTAAATATTTATACGCGTGCTCGAATAAAGAAAAAAAAACATAATAGAAAAGAATGTGTGCAGATAAACAGAGTGCTCAACTACGAGGAAGATAAAATAAAAATCCGCACTTTCCAGATTCAGTGTGGCGAGACAGAAAGCCATCATTGTCAGGCACAAATCGCCTTTTCTACAGAGTGCAAACTAATTCCTAATTCAACTGTTTGGTTAAAAATTCATCTATTTTGGTTGATCATTTAACTTTTTAAAATAAAAATTCGTCTTTTTGGGTTTGAAATTTAACAACTTTAGTAGGAAATTGAACTTAGGTTAAAAATAAATTTCTTGCTGACAAAATTCATCTTCAAGTCTTGAAAATTCAATAGTTTTGTTGAAATTCTTTTTCTTTCTTGATTGAAAAATCATTGTTGGTTGAAAATGTTATTACTTTGTAAAGAAGTCTTCCTTCTCGGTTTAAAATTCAACTATTTTGGTAGAAACTCAATTATTTGTTTTAAAATGTGTTTGTTGATCAATAAACTGTTTTCTAGAAAATTCGTCTCCTGGGCTTGAAAATTGAACAATTTGTTTTACTTTTTTCTTCCTTAACTAAAAAATCATTCTTGGCTGACAATGTCACTATTTTCGTCGAAAAATAAATTTTTTGTTTGACAATTAATATTTTTGGCTTGAAAATTCAAAATTTTGTTTTTCTTGCTTAAAAAATCAGTTTTACTCAAAAATTCAACTAATTGGTTCAAAATTAAACTACTTTGTTAAAATTTAATTTTTTGTAATGTGATTCATCATCTTAGTTGAAAAATTAACTATTTCGTTGAAAATTCGTTTTTTTTCTGGTTGAAAATGTTATTACTTCGTAAATAAGTCTTCCTTCCTGGTTCAAAATTCAACTATTTTGGTAGAAAACTTAATTATTTCTTTGAAAATGTGTTTATTGGCCAATAAATTGTTCTGTAGAAAATTCGTCTGCTTGACTTGAGAATTCTACGATTTATTTTACTTTTTTTGTTTCTCAACTGAAAAATTATTCCTGTTTGAAAATTAAATTTGTTGAAAATTCATATTTTTGGGTAGAAAATCCAACTACAATGAAGACAATTTTTCTTTTTCGCTTGAGAATTTCATAATTTTCTTGAAAATATTTTTCTTTCTTGACTGAAAAATCATTCTTGGTTGAGAATTCAAGTAGTGGTTCAAAACTTCTCTATTTTGTTTTAAAACACAACTACTTCGTTGAAAGTTTAACTAATTTTTTAAAAATAAATTGTTTGGTTACAGATTCATATTTTAGTTGGAAAAATAAGTTTTTTTTGTTAAAAGTTCGTTCTTTTTTCTGTTTGAAACTATTTTTACTTTGTAAATAAGTCTTCCTTCTCGGCTCAGAATTCAACTATTTCGGCAGAAAACTTCACTATTAGGTTGAAAAAATATTTTTTTTTACGGTTGAACCCCACATAGCACATACTTCCCGAAAAAACCAGGTCTGTCTCAGGTTTTTTCGGAAAGTGTGCTATGTGGGAACTTTTTTGTAGAAAATTCGTGTTCCTGGATTGAATTCAACACATTATTTTTAAAAAAAATTTTCTCAACTGAAAAATCATTTAATTAATTTTCTGATGTTAAATTTGGTCATTATTGGTTACAAATGCAACTATTTGGTCCAAAAATAAATTTTTTGTTTAATACTTGATATTTTTTGCTAGAAAATTCAAAAGTTTGTTGAAATTTGTTTTCTTAATTGATTAAAAATTCTGTTTCCTTTAAAAATTCAACTAATTGGTTGAAAGTTAAACTTCTTTGTTAAAATTTAAATTTTTTATTTGAAGATTTATCATTTTAGTTGAACAATTAACTATTTTGTTGGAAATTTGTTTTTTTCTAGTTGAAAATGTTAATACTTTGTACAGAAGTATTCCTTTTTAGTTTCTTTAGATCCTTTTTAGATCCATTAAAGTTGAATTTTTTAAATCTTCTTCCTTTAAAATTGATAAAGAAAAATCTGCCTGCTCCGCGGGCACATTCTCATCGCGCGCTGCGCGCGCGGCTCGCAACTTTGTACGCGCCTAGGGCGCGCGATTATTACTTGTCGCGTTCGGTCTTTGTATTTCCCCCACATTTGTGCACAGACCTTTTAAAATTATAGGTCAAAGTATCGACAACTATAATTTTGTGATTGTGAATTCTCTTTTGTTAAAGCTCGAATACAATCTCATCACGTACCTCGTGCTTCGCACTCGATTTTGTCCACAATGCGAAATTTTCTACATTATATGTTCCACATTATTATATCAAATGTATATTACATTTATTTCTGTACGTCGGCCTGTGATTGCTTATTTAGAGATT
>CAKNXH010079641.1:0-12888 GCA_932178445.1 Andricus quercusramuli | reverse complement strand
TGTCAATTTGTTTCGCTAATTTTAATACCATTGTATCGCAAGTGGCGATGCGGCGTCGTTTCGCACCCTTTGCTCTTTTATCAATGATTCAGTCCTGAACTTCTTCGTTAGGATTGATTTCCAGGAACTTTCTAATAAATAAATTATTATTAAAATTTAAATATACACTAATTTTTTGCGTAAGGAATAATATGGGCCTATATATATAGGACATTGTCAAGAAGTTTCGAAATTTGGAGGAAGAATATTTTAACCTACCACTGTACTTTTTTTAACTGCTTTAGTAAAAAATTTATTCAAAATACCTATTTGAGATGTTACTAATTTTTTTCCTTTTCGGGATGAATTTTTTACTTATCCTTAATCAAAGCATCTAATTTAAATATTTGAAACTATACTATTGATTTATATTAATTATTTCTAGATTCCTCACTTTAATAACAATGATTTGTGCGAGTATCAATTATTCAAAAAATTCTTTTGTCATAATTTTTTTATTTTAGTTTGCATATTTCTGTTTTGTGAACATGTAAATAATAGACGATTTATAAATACACTTCAGTTTCCTATTTCAAAAGAAGCACATTAAATTTTGAAAGTTCGGTGAAAACTACTTAGATATGTATACAAAATTTACGAAAATTTGAAAGGCAATGTAAATTTTGTAAGATTTCGAAAAAAATGTGAAAGCTTTTTAAATAGGTCGAAAGGTTTCAAGGAAGTTTAAAGAGATTTCAAATCATTTCGAAAGATTTTTGAAATGTCGAAAAATAATATGGAACATTTAAGGGAAATTTTTTCAATCTTCACAGATTTAGACATTTTCAGGAACAAATTTGGTCAGCTTGAAAGATATCTTCCCAATTTCTTCAGGTCCTAAATATCTTATAAACTGAGATGAATTTTTCCTAAAATTGTGCAAAATCCCATAAAATAAAAAATTATATTTTTTCGGATTATCTGAAATCTTCAAATATCTTTTTAAATTTTCGTAAGAAAGTTAGGAAAAAAATATGTCTATAAACCTAAGGAGGAAAGACGAAATATATCTTTGAAATAAATATTAATTAAAAATTTTGATTTGGCATTCAAAGTAATTTATTTCTTCAAATTATATTTCGGTGCTTTTTTTTCTTTATTGACTGGAAAATCCGTTTTGTTTAAAAAGTGTAGTATTTGATTGAAAATTCGTATTTTTTATTTGAAAATGAATCTGCTTTGGTTCAAAATTCCACTATTTGGTTGAAAATTCGTAAATAATAGACATTTTAGCTATAGTTTAGTTTCTTATTTGAAAAAATAATTAGATTTTGGAATTTTTCTGAAAAATACTTCCACATGAATTATTCCACTTTATCATGTAGTATAATTTAAAAAATATCATAAAATATATTAAATCACGAAAATGGGCGAACGACTATAGTTTTACTAGCTAACAACAATTTTTAGATTTTTGAAAATTTCAAAAAAAGCTTTTTAAGAATTAAAAAATTTCAAGATAATATAAAAAATTTATTGAAATTCCTAAGAAAATAAATACTTACACAATAAATCCCCGAGATATTATTTATCTGAATTTGGATAAAAACGCTGCAAACAATTGAAAACTACAATTATCCGACGGCAGATAATTTTTATCACGAGGCAGATAAAAATTATCCGTCGTCGGATAATTTTAGTTGTCAATTGTTTGCAACGTTTCTATCCAACTTCAGATAAATAATATCTCGGGGATTTACTGTGTATTTTCTATTTGGAAAAAAGTGAATTTTAAGAGAGAATTGAACTAGATTATTTCCTACAATTTCTAAAAAGTATATGCATGATTTTAAAGCCACATTCTTTAATTAGGGACAATACAAAGTTATATAACAAAATCGTTTAAGTTCAAGAACTTATCTTTTTGGTTGAAAATTTAACTATTTAGTAAAAAATTAATATATTTGGTTAAAAAGTCGTCTTTTTGCCTCGACTACACCACTAGTTCATTCACTAATAAGGTTTATTCAATTATTTGAGTTAGATACGAGTATTTTATGAGTATGATTTAAAAACTATACTGAATCACAGAAATAGATGAAGCAGCTATAACTTAATATTTTTAACTTCTTGTCAACGACCGATATATGTGTGGTTACAATAAGAGTATATACACTTGTGCTAAGAAAGAAAACTAACTCCCGGGAGCTACATTTGAAAGTAGAAGTTTGGTTTAAAAACTAAAAATCGAGTTTTAGGAGTGAGGTCCCTTTCTTCCCGAAAAGTCACATATATAGAGTACATATATACCTCTGAATAAATTCCAGCGTTTTTGTCACTGTATTCGGATATGTGTATCCAAAAATATAGTAACTCAAGAATGTGACGGATATTCCTCGAAGAACGTTTGGAACATTTATGATGACTTCTTTTTCTAGGATGACGTCGTACTTGGCATTCGGGTCATTAACCGATAGTCCTGTGAAAGTATATAATATATATAATAAATATATATAAATAAATATATAATATATTTGAACACTAAAAGTGAAATGACAGTGTAAGTTGAAAAGATTTCAACTGGGTGTAATGTACGGATTTTAGCCATAGTCGAGTTGCAGCGCATAAATTTTTTTCTGTTTCCGAAATTTCGCTAAAAGAGAAAAATTCGGAAGATAACGTGATTTTTTTATCATACTTTGAATTTCTTAAACAGCCTGACGAGCTTGACAGCTGCAAGGAATGTTTAAAAATAGCTTTTAAAAAAGAATAATTTTTATTCTTTTGAAAAAATGGAACCTCAAATTTGATTCATGAAAAATCAAAGAAATATAATCTTGGCAATACAGTGTTACAAATAGGTGACGGAATGAGCTTATTAATACTGTCAATAATATATCCTACTAATGTACGCACCTCTAATAATTAGAATTGGATGAAGAGCAGCTTCTTCTTTTACTTTTTCATCAGTAGCATCTATCTGCAAATTAAAATTTTAACTTACTTTTCTTGTGGAAATTCTTCATTATTTAACAAATCGTATTTGAAGAACATTCACGTAACAGACGATCAATAATACACATACAATAGGCTTACAGCAATAACTTTGAGAAGCATTTCTTCCTTTTCTTGAAAATACACCATTATGAGTCTAAAAACAACGACGGTATAAGGTGTTCGTGATTTTAAAGATTTCATTTCGGCCTTTGCTTCTGCTAATAACACCTTCATTTTTTCTTTCATTTCAGCCAGATTACCTTTACTTGCTTTAGTACTGATGCACAGTTCTTTGAAAAATTTTCTCATTTTCTCCGCAAGATTAGTCAAGGCATTTTGCCATACTTCATCCACTGGCTTGCCTAATAGTTGTGTAGCATGGCCAATCAACTTTGAATGTTCATTTAAAAACGGCCAATCAGTAAATATTTGTTTAATGTTACGATCTTTGCTAGAGTTGATTTCACTTCTAAGAGTAGCGTACGTATCTCTGATTAAAACAGGAATTGTGACATCATCAAACATTGATGAATTATAAAGATCCTCTAATTTTCGTTGAAGAATTCGTTGCGACTCAATCGTCTCTCCAGGAGGTAATTCTGGCGCATAAGCGACGCACCCATATTCGTCGTGTCTTCTAGAAGCGTGCGGTTGATTATCAGTGTATGTAGGCTCACGGAATTGTTTACTTTTATTTTTATTATCTTTTCTATAGTCTGCTGCTTGATAAATTTGATCACGCAGAGTCCCAGTACCTTTTCCTACTCTGTCATTGCCTATTCGATCGCAAAAGGCTTCTGGATACTTATTTACAATGAATGAAGCAAACTTTTGTGCTGTACTTCGTCGGTAATCATTTAAATCTTTCATATAGTTGGCTATAGATGCCACCAAAAATCGTCTGTCTCTTGGACTGGGTACTGTGCCCTGTTCACAAGCTTCCTTCAAAGCTTGCGGGAAGAAACCTAATACTATTTCTTTCCAGTTTCCTGCCAGGTTAGGATCAGGTAGTGCAACTTTAAGTGGCAGAGGAATTTCAGCTTCAGCCTCATGATTAACAACAAAATCTGAAACAAAAATAAGCAAAAATACGTATATAATTATGATAATTATTGATGGTATCTTTTGAGAGAAGAATGAAGGTGAAAACTCAATTCAGTGATTTATTTTCTATTTACGTGAATCAGATATATAGTGAAAAATATTCTTACCACAAAGTATTACTTGTTTGGATTCATTTTCTTTGCCGAAGAAGTCATTTTGCTCCTCAACTAAATCATGATCATCGCCCAATGATGGTTCTGGTAACAAAAGTTTAAGATCCAGATACTTTCCTTGGCGTAGGGCAGTTTCAGCCATCTGCATTAGAATTTCATTTTCATCGATTTCCATGCCATCCTTCAGAGCAAGCTATATAGATTTTCCAAATTCAAAAAGTATTATTCCCATGAGGTATAATTGAATTTATTATTTTACCAATTTGTAAAGATTCAGGATAAACACTAAATATATTAATAATTTTAAACTTGCACAAATACAAATATGCACATAGTTGAAAAAGCTGTAAGATTAAAGAGGAATTGCTAGAATATAAAAAATTGGTTTCATTTGAAAAAACGCTAAAACTAATTTGATTACTGAAAATTGACTTTCAAAAGAGCAAGCTTTGGAAATCGAAGAAGAAAATGAATTGAAAGACAAACAAACCTTATATTCTTGTGTTGGAAGGTTGAGCTTTTTTACGGCTACACTTATAATATCGTTCATATTTGCTGCTTTAACAGATACTTTTTTTCCAACTCCCTCCAATTCTACTGCGAAGATATGCATTTTTTGAAAATATCTATAAAATATAAAATGAAAGCAAAAGTAGGGGTTATTATTCATAAGAATAATAACTGTTTTGAATAATAATAAATCATTTGAAGAATGATAAGTTTTTAACTACTCGCAAGCCTTGAAAATAATCAAAAATTAATAAAGTGGCGGTGATTTGTTAAAAAATATTGATTTATATTTTTTCAATTTTTGTTGTTGAATTTTTCCTTTTATAAGCAAGACATCACGTCAGTTTCACGCTAAACCATTTCTAGAGTAAAGATAATTTTTTTTTTTTTTCATAAAAATTGATTTTCCAAATTTTCCCTATTTGATAAAGAAGTGGTGTAACAATATATACTTTCCAAAAAAAATCGCAATTATTGTTGCTAAAAACCTGATGACTTTTCTTTATTGCTTTATTCTTAATTTTTAAAACTAAATCTACAAATAATCCTTTTTTGTCAGAAAAATCATAGAAAATCCTACAAAAATGGAGAAAAAATTGTGTTTTTCAAATACTATTTTGCAAGTAAATTAAAACTTCCAAGTTATCAAATAAATGATTGGAATTAATATACATACATGTTTTGTATTAGCGCTTTTTCACAGAAATTAGTACTGAAAAAAATTGGCGTTTTACACCGGAAATAGGCATTTTTAATGGCTGTTGGCTCTTTACTATGAAAAATATATATCTTCTTCATTTAGGAGGATAGTAAAACTCATCAGATTCTAGAAAGAGAATGAATTTGAAATTTGAAATGGATGCGGTCATTTCTTTGATAAATATTTGTGTCAATAAATATTTCATCAATGTATGCAAAAAAAATTTAATTTTTACTGAAGTTCTTTAGGGATTTGTTCTTAATTTGCACAAGCTTCCAAAATGTACAAGCTTCAATATCGTCAATATTTTCTGGCCATATTTCTTGTTTTCCCTGATCAAAACAAATTTGCGATTTTCGCAGTCCAGCGACCACATTCATCATGAATGAATTTTGAAAAAACAGACATGAGACTATCAAACTTGAAATTCAATTGTATTATACATATTTATATATACAAATATTTCAACAGATAGTCGTAGTTACATTATACAGGCGCAAATAAAAGTAAATACACTATTCGACATGAATGCATAATGAAATATGAAACTGAATTATAGAAAATTCTCTCCTTCACTAGAAAGTTGCAGTAAGTTGGAAATGAAATATTGACGCAATGTTTCAGCTCAGTTTCACATGCACAATATATTTTAATTTATCATATATATTATATATTTATAACTACCTTATAAACTGAGTGCACCGAATCCATACTTTGGTTTAATAAACACAGCATTTCCGATACTGTAAAGCTGCAGTGGTTCATAACTAATCATTTCCTCCAAAGGCAGACACTCGTAGTTTAAAATTTCTCCCAACTCATATGTTCGACGATGCGGTTGAAAAAACGTCTCACGCATTTCCAGTACTACATAAACTTTTCTCTCCATATCGAACAGAAAAAGGCATATTTGTCCAAGCTCAATTTGAAATTGATAACCAAATTGACGTACGCACACTGCATCGCCTTTCTTATAAGTTGTACCTTTCACAGATAGTTTGTTGCACTCCTCAACAGCTGATGATAAATTCGCTTTTTTGACAGCTTCCTGCAAATTTTCTGTATAAATATGAAGGGAAAAAGGAGAACTTCCATGCACTTCAACTGTAAGTCGCAAATCAGCTCCTAACCTTAGGAAGCTTTGAAATAGCTCATGCTTTTCAGTCAAAGTTTTAGTAACATTGATAAAATTGTGAAGAGTTCTTATCGCTCTTTTGAAGAAAGTGTGCTTACTTTCAAATCTCATACTCCACACTTTCATCAACGGTCCAAATATTCTAATAAGTTCAGGGTAGTGATGAAGATAGTGATGTTTCGGAACAAGTTTTTTTTCGAACAATGCCTGTCTCATTGAAAGATAGTCATTGATTAAAACTTGAAGATATGGTATGCGTGATTTTGCGATAACTGGTGCCGTAACAATTTCAACAATTTCTGTCAGTAATAAGAGTAACATCCAAACTTCATCGTAAGGATCTCTAATATAGTTGTCCATTATTAAAGGAAAAAGTCTGAGAAACTGCCAAACTTGACAAGCTCCACCTACTATTCTACTGTTCTTTTCTTCTACTATGCGTGGCTTATCTTTCAAATCATCACTTGAATAAGGAAATGTTTCAATTCTATTATTAAGTGTCGAAATGGAAAACCATTTTTTTTTGCACAAACGAATCTATAAATAGTTTCGTATCATAAGCCACTACGCCTTCAAATAAATCGTGTCCAAGGCAAGGAGGAAGACCTGGATTGCATACATGATACGTAGATAATTCGTTAAATACCGAGTTGAACTTAACACCCTGGTAGTTTTTAAGGTGGTTTTCTTCAACTTCAATCAAAGCTGTGTTATAAGATTCAATACTTCTAACTGGATATACTTTCCAAGCACCGTCTTTTGCGTGAAATTCTTCCCGGGTTATCAGACAATATCTGCAAAAATAAATTGTCTTGCTAAAACTTTCGACGAAGCCACCCAGAGAATGACTGCCCAAATTATCGCCAACAAAAAATATGAGGGTTCCTTTAACTGTCTGGCCTATTCGTACTTCTACTCCATCTGTTTCGATAATTTTTAGGCTCTGCACCATTACTCCATACACTTTCTGATGATCAAAATATTTCTCTCTACAAAGAGCAACTAGTTTTATATTATTAGTATGTGATCGGAGATAATCGGGCAAGTTTAGAAAAGTGCAATATATAGCCAGCATTTTATAAATCTTTTTAGCAGGTCCAATTGGACATACAAGTTCAAAAGCATCTTGATACCCTATAATTATTAAAGCGTCAGGATTTTCCTTCAAGAATTTATTTTTTTTTATAATAGATCCATCAGTAATATCCTGTAAGATACTACCTTCAGAATTTACTGAAACATGCGACAAATCTTTCGCTACAGATTTATCTTTAAATAAACACTGGATTGTTTGTTCCATTGGTACGTAATGAAAAAATCTTTTTTTGCCATTTATAGTACCTAAAAGCTTCGCCTGAGGTTGCACATAATTAAAATGTGATTTGTAGAATTTTTTCCGTTTATAATCGGTTCCAAGTAAATTGTGACTTTTCGAGAACATATCACATTTAAAAACATCATCGATGATCTGATTTGATATTTCTGGCGATATTCCTTTTTCTATCAAACGGGCGTTTAATTTTCTTTTTATCACGTCTTGACTTTCGTTATAATTACTGTACTCTCCAGATACGATGTATTGTATAGTACTAGCAGGAATCATGAATTGACATTCCAATTTTAAATATAATTGAGCGAAATTGGACAGGTATAAATCATCTGCAGAATCGTCAACCTCTGTATTAATTGAATTTACATTGCTCGTACTGGGATAATTAAATTCGAGATTATCTTGCATCACTGCATCACTCTCGTTATCAACTTGTACAGCTTCAGTAGGTATTTCATCAGTTTCCGGAAAAGATGTTTCTGCCTGATGAGCTCTGTGTCTCCGGGACAAATGCCCAGTAAAAGAACTGACATTATTATAAGCTTTTTCACAATCTTTATATGGACATTTCACTTTTAAATTTTCAACGATGTGAGCCTTCAAGTGCTTTATGAGGAGAGTATAATTTTTTATTTCTTTTTTGCATATTTCAAGAGTACAAATATACTTCGCTTGTTCATTTACTACACTATGCATACAATCAATTTGTACACTTTCCTTGAAATGTACATTATGAACCCGCATCAAATGACTCCTCAAGGAAGCTTCAATTTCAAAAAATCGTTGACACTTTTGAAAACCACAGTGAAAGTTTGATGTTACATTTCGATGGTATTTTTGATGTTCAAAGTAAGACTTCAATCCTGCAGTCTCAAAATCGCAAAAGTAACAGAAAAACATTTTTACGAATCTGCAAAAAATTTAAACCACTTTAAAATACTTAGGATTTTTATTTTTTACCTAAAAAGAAATCGATTCGAAACATAACATCAAAAAATCATTAACAATACTTCTTTCGAATAATAATTTCCTTCTAATGAACAGAAGCTCTGTTGAAATAGTTCAAATTCTTTTTAATGCAATATATATTCTGAGAGAGTTGATTCTAAATTTGAAAAGATAAAAAAATGTAGCAAAGAAGAAATTAAGAAAGGTTCTATGCATAATGTTTTCTAATGTCATAGATTTCAAACAGCAATAAAATTCTTTTTGTAACTAATCAAATACAAATAATTTCTGTTTGTTCATTAAAATTGCTATAAAATTAACATCATGGTTTATCAAAAAACAATTTATAACTTGACGAAGAGGCAGATTAGGGGTTATCCACAAAAAACGAGATACTTTAGAGGGGGGGGGGGGCGAGTATCAAAATATCATTCTCCATGTTAAGTGTGAGGGGCCGTACTTAAATTAGGTAACGGATTATAGGCCCTTTCTGAAACCCCCCTCCCTCCTGTAACAAACTGCAACAAAATATTTCTACCCTCCCCCCACTCTTTCTTTACGTAATTTTTAGTTTCCAAAAATGTTTTACTAGATATTGCTAGTAGAATTAGGCAGGGAGTTCAGATATCAGCATTTTAATCTTGGAATACTTTCAACATAGAATCTTTTATAAGCGGAATAAAACAGTATTTCAGATACAAATTTATAATGTTCAAATTTGTTAATTTATTTTAAACAAAGAAATGTTTTTTCTGCTATAAAATATGGCTTTTTAATAAGACACTTGAATTTTCAACAAAATAATTAAATTTTTAACATAATAGTTGAATTTTCAACCTAAAAATATAAATACCCAACAAAAAGTGTCATAGTTACTATTTGAATCAAAAAACATTAAATTTATATAAAAAAAAAATTTAACCAAAAAGACGAATTTTCTCTACAAAAATTGAATTTAAATACAAAAAATATGACTTCAGCAAAAAATTATGACTTCAGCGAAAAATTATTTTTCCACGAAACTGGTGTATTTTTACCCAACAAAAATTAAATTTTGAAGCAGGAAAATTTTTTCCCCTACCAAAAAAAGAGAAATTTCAACTGAAAAAGATCAACCTTAAAAACACGAAAGGTTAAATTTTCAACTAAAAAATTAATTTCAAACAAAAAAAAAGACTTTTCCACTAAACATTTAAATTTTTAATCAAAGACATAAGCCTTCAATCAAACAAATAAATTTTTAACAATGTAGTTTAACTTTCACCCAAGTAGTTGAATTTTCAATTTGAAAAGATTGATTTTCAACAAAATAGTTAAACTTTCTATGAAAGAGATGAATTTTCAACAAAAAATATAATTGTTCGAAAAAAAATGATTTCCTAACGAAGTGATTCAACCAAATCTTTCAAATAAGAAAGTTGAATACTCAAGCAAAGAAGAATAATTTTTCACCAAAAAGTTGCATTTTCATAAAAAAAAGAAATTTGTACCAAAGAGGATGAGTTTATAAATCAAAAAGATAAATTAGAAAAAACTAGAAAAAAAGAGTTTAATTTTCTGTTAAAAAATATTTTAGTTGACTTTCCACGATCAAAATATGAATTTTTAACCAAGAAATAAGTTTCTGCGAAAAAAATTGAATGTTTAATCCAAAAAGACGAATTTTTACCAAAAAGGGATGACCTTTTAACAAAATTGTTTAATTCTCTAACCAATAGTTGCATTTTTATCCAAAAAATATCAAATTTCTCTTGAAACAGATGAATTATTATTTAGAAAGAAAATAAACTTTAAAAAAATATGTAGTTGAATTTTCACCAAAAAGATTCCAGTTGACTTTCCGAAATCAAAAATATGAAATTTTCAACAAAAAATAAGTTTCTACGAACAAAATTCAATTTTTCATCAAAAAGGACGAATTTTTTCAACCAAAAGGGATGCATTTTTAACGGAATAAATCAATTCACTTCCAAATAGTTGAATTTTTATCCAAGAAAGATGAAATTTGTACTAAAACATATAAATTTTCAATTAAAAGGAAAAATTTTTGTTGAAATTGAACTTTCATCCAGAAAAGCCTTCAGATCATTTTTTAACACCAAAATGTAAATTTTAAACAATAAGTAATATTTCTACGAAATAGTTAAATTTTCAACAAAACAGTAGAATTTTCAACCACAAGTATGAACTTTTAACAAAATAATTTTATTTTCAACCAAACGCAGTTGCATTTTTATCCAATAAAGATGAATCTTCTCTTAAAGCAGATGAATTTTTTATTAGGGGAAGACAAATTTTTTTTTAATAGTTGAATTTTCATCCGGAAAAGATTTTACTTCTCTTTACAATACCAAAATATAAAATTTAACCAAAAAGTAAATTTTCTACAAAATAGTTACATTTTCAACAAAACAGCAGAATTTTCAACCAAAAAGTAAATTTTCTACAAAATAGTTCAATTTTCAACAAAACAGCAGAATTTTCAACCAAAAAGTATGACTTTTCAACAAAATTGTGAAAACTATAAGTTAATTTTCTGCTAAATAGTCGAATTTTTAACCAAAAAGTATAACTTTTTAACAAGATTGTTAAATTTTAGACCAAACAGTTGCATTTATGTCCAAGAAAAATGAAAATTCCAAGAGGATTTCAATAGACTTTTCTACAGAAAAATACCAATTTTTAAAAAAAGTAAATTTTTTAGGAAATAGTTGAATTTTGAACGAAACAGTTGCATTTCTGTCCAAGAAAGATGCAATATTTCTACTAAAAACAGATGAACTTTAAACTTAACAGGACACATTTTCAGGAAAATATTTATCATCCAAAAAATATTCCAGTTGACTTATCAGCAACAAAATAGGAATTTTAAATAAAAGTTTAATATTATATGAAAAGACTTGAATTTTTATAACTCAAAAAGACGATTTTTTAACAAAAGAGTTGAATTTGCAAAAAAAATATGTCTTTTTTTTTAACTGTTAAATTTTCAACCAAATATTAAAACTTATAACTAAAAAGATAATCTTCAAGAGAAAGTTTTTGCGAATTTGCAAAATTACGTACATGAGTGAAGGACCCCTGCCCCCCTATCGTAATAAATAGTAACAAAATGTCTGGACCCCCCCCCCCCCCATTGAGATGTTACGTAATTTAATTATGGTCCCTAATGGAAAAAGTATCACGGAGATGAAGAGGGGGGGGGGGGGTCAAGATTCTGAAAAATGTATCACGTATTTTATGATGGCTTCTTAGGAAAGGGCAGGGGAATCTGCTCAGATACGCACAGAAATGGGTCGAGTTCACAAAATATAAACTGTGCGAAAATTATTTAAAGATCACCAACATAAATTCGAGGCATAAATTACTATAAGTTTATAGTGTACACTTAAAATAATACTGAAGTATGAGTAAATGTAAAATGTGTTAATATAAAAATGAAAGTAGTTTCAATTTTCCCATGTATGCACCACATTCACGTCTCTCTTAAGCTGAACCAATAAAATACACTTTTTGAAATAGCCCGAAGTGGTTAACTGGAAATACCAGTGGCCCACTTCTAGCTATTTGAACCAGCAAAGCTAAATGGTTCAGTTTGAGAGAGTTGAATTTTATAATTTTAATAGTGACTCAGGAGATGACAATAAGTTCACTAATCTAATGGACAAAATTTTTCTTTTTAATCTCAAATTAAGGATTGTAAACTTCAAACGGTCGGGATATCATTTGCAGACATAAAAATATAACTAAATTAAAAAATGTGTATGGACCGAATCCATTTCAATTCAGGCAGAACGAATTATAAGGCACACGAATAGCTAGTGTGCAAACCTAACCTATTTATATCCAAGAGGGCGTCATTTAAAATACAAGTAAATACTATTTATTGAATAGCTGTCTTACCACTTTGTATCACGGTTAAGTCGGGTAATATCCCGGGACTTAGCCCGTTATAGCGATGAAATGTGGTCCAATTTGATAATATGTCACTTCACTATAATGCTAATTCACTGTCAGACTGCTACACGGTCTGCTATGAACGCGACCGAGGTGGATCGTAAAGCGAGGAGTG
>CAKNXH010079640.1:0-12892 GCA_932178445.1 Andricus quercusramuli | reverse complement strand
TGTCAATTTGTTTCGCTAATTTTAATACCATTGTATCGCAAGTGGCGATGCGGCGTCGTTTCGCACCCTTTGCTCTTTTATCAATGATTCAGTCCTGAACTTCTTCGTTAGGATTGATTTCCAGGAACTTTCTAATAAATAAATTATTATTAAAATTTAAATATACACTAATTTTTTGCGTGAGGAATAATATGGGCCTATATATATAGGACATTGTCAAGAAGTTTCGAAATTTGGAGGAAGAATATTTTAACCTACCACTGTACTTTTTTTAACTGCTTTAGTAAAAAATTTATTCAAAATACCTATTTGAGATGTTACTAATTTTTTTCCTTTTCGGGATGAATTTTTTACTTATCCTTAATCAAAGCATCTAATTTAAATATTTGAAACTATACTATTGATTTATATTAATTATTTCTAGATTCCTCACTTTAATAACAATGATTTGTGCGAGTATCAATTATTCAAAAAATTCTTTTGTCATAATTTTTTTATTTTAGTTTGCATATTTCTGTTTTGTGAACATGTAAATAATAGACGATTTATAGATACACTTCAGTTTCCTATTTCAAAAGAAGCACATTAAATTTTGAAAGTTCGGTGAAAACTACTTAGATATGTATACAAAATTTACGAAAATTTGAAAGGCAATGTAAATTTTGTAAGATTTCGAAAAAAATGTGAAAGCTTTTTAAATAGGTCGAAAGGTTTCAAGGAAGTTTAAAGAGATTTCAAATCATTTCGAAAGATTTTTGAAATGTCGAAAAATAATATGGAACATTTAAGGGAAATTTTTTCAATCTTCACAGATTTAGACATTTTCAGGAACAAATTTGGTCAGCTTGAAAGATATCTTCCCAATTTCTTCAGGTCCTAAATATTTTATAAACTGAGATGAATTTTTCCTAAAATTGTGCAAAATCCCATAAAATAAAAAATTATATTTTTTCGGATTATCTGAAATCTTCAAATATCTTTTTAAATTTTCGTAAGAAAGTTAGGAAAAAAATATGTCTATAAACCTAAGGAGGAAAGACGAAATATATCTTTGAAATAAATATTAATTAAAAATTTTGATTTGGCATTCAAAGTAATTTATTTCTTCAAATTATATTTCGGTGCTTTTTTTTCTTTATTGACTGGAAAATCCGTTTTGTTTAAAAAGTGTAGTATTTGATTGAAAATTCGTATTTTTTATTTGAAAATGAATCTGCTTTGGTTCAAAATTCCACTATTTGGTTGAAAATTCGTAAATAATGGACATTTTAGCTATAGTTTAGTTTCTTATTTGAAAAAATAATTAGATTTTGGAATTTTTCTGAAAAATACTTCCACATGAATTATTCCACTTTATCATGTAGTATAATTTAAAAAATATCATAAAATATATTAAATCACGAAAATGGGCGAACGACTATAGTTTTACTAGCTAACAACAATTTTTAGATTTTTGAAAATTTCAAAAAAAGCTTTTTAAGAATTAAAAAATTTCAAGATAATATAAAAAATTTATTGAAATTCCTAAGAAAATAAATACTTACACAATAAATCCCCGAGATATTATTTATCTGAATTTGGATAAAAACGCTGCAAACAATTGAAAACTACAATTATCCGACGGCAGATAATTTTTATCAAGAGGCAGATAAAAATTATCCGTCGTCGGATAATTTTAGTTGTCAATTGTTTGCAACGTTTCTATCCAACTTCAGATAAATAATATCTCGGGGATTTACTGTGTATTTTCTATTTGGAAAAAAGTGAATTTTAAGAGAGAATTGAACTAGATTATTTCCTACAATTTCTAAAAAGTATATGCATGATTTTAAAGCCACATTCTTTAATTAGGGACAATACAAAGTTATATAACAAAATCGTTTAAGTTCAAGAACTTATCTTTTTGGTTGAAAATTTAACTATTTAGTAAAAAATTAATATATTTGGTTAAAAAGTCGTCTTTTTGCCTCGACTACACCACTAGTTCATTCACTAATAAGGTTTATTCAATTATTTGAGTTAGATACGAGTATTTTATGAGTATGATTTAAAAACTATACTGAATCACAGAAATAGATGAAGCAGCTATAACTTAATATTTTTAACTTCTTGTCAACGACCGATATATGTGTGGTTACAATAAGAGTATATACACTTGTGCTAAGAAAGAAAACTAACTCCCGGGAGCTACATTTGAAAGTAGAAGTTTGGTTTAAAAACTAAAAATCGAGTTTTAGGAGTGAGGTCCCTTTCTTCCCGAAAAGTCACATATATAGAGTACATATATACCTCTGAATAAATTCCAGCGTTTTTGTCACTGTATTCGGATATGCGTATCCAAAAATATAGTAACTCAAGAATGTGACGAATATTCCTCGAAGAACGTTTGGAACATTTATGATGACTTCTTTTTCTAGGATGACGTCGTACTTGGCATTCGGGTCATTAACCGATAGTCCTGTGAAAGTATATAATATATATAATAAATATATATAAATAAATATATAATATATTTGAACACTAAAAGTGAAATGACAGTGTAAGTTGAAAAGATTTCAACTGGGTGTAATGTACGGATTTTAGCCATAGTCGAGTTGCAGCGCATAAATTTTTTTCTGTTTCCGAAATTTCGCTAAAAGAGAAAAATTCGGAAGATAACGTGATTTTTTTATCATACTTTGAATTTCTTAAACAGCCTGACGAGCTTGACAGCTGCAAGGAATGTTTAAAAATAGCTTTTAAAAAAGAATAATTTTTATTCTTTTGAAAAAATGGAACCTCAAATTTGATTCATGAAAAATCAAAGAAATATAATCTTGGCAATACAGTGTTACAAATAGGTGACGGAATGAGCTTATTAATACTGTCAATAATATATCCTACTAATGTACGCACCTCTAATAATTAGAATTGGATGAAGAGCAGCTTCTTCTTTTACTTTTTCATCAGTAGCATCTATCTGCAAATTAAAATTTTAACTTACTTTTCTTGTGGAAATTCTTCATTATTTAACAAATCGTATTTGAAGAACATTCACGTAACAGACGATCAATAATACACATACAATAGGCTTACAGCAATAACTTTGAGAAGCATTTCTTCCTTTTCTTGAAAATACACCATTATGAGTCTAAAAACAACGACGGTATAAGGTGTTCGTGATTTTAAAGATTTCATTTCGGCCTTTGCTTCTGCTAATAACACCTTCATTTTTTCTTTCATTTCAGCCAGATTACCTTTACTTGCTTTAGTACTGATGCACAGTTCTTTGAAAAATTTTCTCATTTTCTCCGCAAGATTAGTCAAGGCATTTTGCCATACTTCATCCACTGGCTTGCCTAATAGTTGTGTAGCATGGCCAATCAACTTTGAATGTTCATTTAAAAACGGCCAATCAGTAAATATTTGTTTAATGTTACGATCTTTGCTAGAGTTGATTTCACTTCTAAGAGTAGCGTACGTATCTCTGATTAAAACAGGAATTGTGACATCATCAAACATTGATGAATTATAAAGATCCTCTAATTTTCGTTGAAGAATTCGTTGCGACTCAATCGTCTCTCCAGGAGGTAATTCTGGCGCATAAGCGACGCACCCATATTCGTCGTGTCTTCTAGAAGCGTGCGGTTGATTATCAGTGTATGTAGGCTCACGGAATTGTTTACTTTTATTTTTATTATCTTTTCTATAGTCTGCTGCTTGATAAATTTGATCACGCAGAGTCCCAGTACCTTTTCCTACTCTGTCATTGCCTATTCGATCGCAAAAGGCTTCTGGATACTTATTTACAATGAATGAAGCAAACTTTTGTGCTGTACTTCGTCGGTAATCATTTAAATCTTTCATATAGTTGGCTATAGATGCCACCAAAAATCGTCTGTCTCTTGGACTGGGTACTGTGCCCTGTTCACAAGCTTCCTTCAAAGCTTGCGGGAAGAAACCTAATACTATTTCTTTCCAGTTTCCTGCTAGGTTAGGATCAGGTAGTGCAACTTTAAGTGGCAGAGGAATTTCAGCTTCAGCCTCATGATTAACAACAAAATCTGAAACAAAAATAAGCAAAAATACGTATATAATTATGATAATTATTGATGGTATCTTTTGAGAGAAGAATGAAGGTGAAAACTCAATTCAGTGATTTATTTTCTATTTACGTGAATCAGATATATAGTGAAAAATATTCTTACCACAAAGTATTACTTGTTTGGATTCATTTTCTTTGCCGAAGAAGTCATTTTGCTCCTCAACTAAATCATGATCATCGCCCAATGATGGTTCTGGTAACAAAAGTTTAAGATCCAGATACTTTCCTTGGCGTAGGGCAGTTTCAGCCATCTGCATTAGAATTTCATTTTCATCGATTTCCATGCCATCCTTCAGAGCAAGCTATATAGATTTTCCAAATTCAAAAAGTATTATTCCCATGAGGTATAATTGAATTTATTATTTTACCAATTTGTAAAGATTCAGGATAAACACTAAATATATTAATAATTTTAAACTTGCACAAATACAAATATGCACATAGTTGAAAAAGCTGTAAGATTAAAGAGGAATTGCTAGAATATAAAAAATTGGTTTCATTTGAAAAAACGCTAAAACTAATTTGATTACTGAAAATTGACTTTCAAAAGAGCAAGCTTTGGAAATCGAAGAAGAAAATGAATTGAAAGACAAACAAACCTTATATTCTTGTGTTGGAAGGTTGAGCTTTTTTACGGCTACACTTATAATATCGTTCATATTTGCTGCTTTAACAGATACTTTTTTTCCAACTCCCTCCAATTCTACTGCGAAGATATGCATTTTTTGAAAATATCTATAAAATATAAAATGAAAGCAAAAGTAGGGGTTATTATTCATAAGAATAATAACTGTTTTGAATAATAATAAATCATTTGAAGAATGATAAGTTTGTAACTACTCGCAAGCCTTGAAAATAATCAAAAATTAATAAAGTGGCGGTGATTTGTTAAACAATATTGATTTATATTTTTTCAATTTTTGTTGTTGAATTTTTCCTTTTATAAGCAAGACATCACGTCAGTTTCACGCTAAACCATTTCTAGAGTAAAGATAATTTTTTTTTTTTTTCATAAAAATTGATTTTCCAAATTTTCCCTATTTGATAAAGAAGTGGTGTAACAATATATACTTTCCAAAAAAAATCGCAATTATTGTTGCTAAAAACCTGATGACTTTTCTTTATTGCTTTATTCTTAATTTTTAAAACTAAATCTACAAATAATCCTTTTTTGTCAGAAAAATCATAGAAAATCCTACAAAAATGGAGAAAAAATTGTGTTTTTCAAATACTATTTTGCAAGTAAATTAAAACTTCCAAGTTATCAAATAAATGATTGGAATTAATATACATACATGTTTTGTATTAGCGCTTTTTCACAGAAATTAGTACTGAAAAAAATTGGCGTTTTACACCGGAAATAGGCATTTTTAATGGCTGTTGGCTCTTTACTATGAAAAATATATATCTTCTTCATTTAGGAGGATAGTAAAACTCATCAGATTCTAGAAAGAGAATGAATTTGAAATTTGAAATGGATGCGGTCATTTCTTTGATAAATATTTGTGTCAATAAATATTTCATCAATGTATGCAAAAAAAATTTAATTTTTACTGAATTTCTTTAGGGATTTGTTCTTAATTTGCACAAGCTTCCAAAATGTACAAGCTTCAATATCGTCAATATTTTCTGGCCATATGTCTTGTTTTCCCTGATCAAAACAAATTTGCGATTTTCGCAGTCCAGCGACCACATTCATCATGAATGAATTTTGAAAAAACAGACATGAGACTATCAAACTTGAAATTCAATTGTAATATACATATTTATATATACAAATATTTCAACAGATAGTCGTAGTTACATTATACAGGCGCAAATAAAAGTAAATAAAGACACTATTCGACATGAATGCATAATGAAATATGAAACTGAATTATAGAAAATTCTCTCCTTCACTAGAAAGTTGCAGTAAGTTGGAAATGAAATATTGACGCAATGTTTCAGCTCAGTTTCACATGCACAATATATTTTAATTTATCATATATATTATATATTTATAACTACCTTATAAACTGAGTGCACCGAATCCATACTTTGGTTTAATAAACACAGCATTTCCGATACTGTAAAGCTGCAGTGGTTCATAACTAATCATTTCCTCCAAAGGCAGACACTCGTAGTTTAAAATTTCTCCCAACTCATATGTTCGACGATGCGGTTGAAAAAACGTCTCACGCATTTCCAGTACTACATAAACTTTTCTCTCCATATCGAACAGAAAAAGGCATATTTGTCCAAGCTCAATTTGAAATTGATAACCAAATTGACGTACGCACACTGCATCGCCTTTCTTATAAGTTGTACCTTTCACAGATAGTTTGTTGCACTCCTCAACAGCTGATGATAAATTCGCTTTTTTGACAGCTTTCTGCAAATTTTCTGTATAAATATGAAGGGAAAAAGGAGAACTTCCATGCACTTCAACTGTAAGTCGCAAATCAGCTCCTAACCTTAGGAAGCTTTGAAATAGCTCATGCTTTTCAGTCAAAGTTTTAGTAACATTGATAAAATTGTGAAGAGTTCTTATCGGTCTTTTGAAGAAAGTGTGCTTACTTTCAAATCTCATACTCCACACTTTCATCAACGGTCCAAATATTCTAATAAGTTCAGGGTAGTGATGAAGATAGTGATGTTTCGGAACAAGTTTTTTTTCGAACAATGCCTGTCTCATTGAAAGATAGTCATTGATTAAAACTTGAAGATATGGTATGCGTGATTTTGCGATAACTGGTGCCGTAACAATTTCAACAATTTCTGTCAGTAATAAGAGTAACATCCAAACTTCATCGTAAGGATCTCTAATATAGTTGTCCATTATTAAAGGAAAAAGTCTGAGAAACTGCCAAACTTGACAAGCTCCACCTACTATTCTACTGTTCTTTTCTTCTACTATGCGTGGCTTATCTTTCAAATCATCACTTGAATAAGGAAATGTTTCAATTCTATTATTAAGTGTCGAAATGGAAAACCATTTTTTTTTGCACAAACGAATCTATAAATAGTTTCGTATCATAAGCCACTACGCCTTCAAATAAATCGTGTCCAAGGCAAGGAGGAAGACCTGGATTGCATACATGATACGTAGATAATTCGTTAAATACCGAGTTGAACTTAACACCCTGGTAGTTTTTAAGGTGGTTTTCTTCAACTTCAATCAAAGCTGTGTTATAAGATTCAATACTTCTAACTGGATATACTTTCCAAGCACCGTCTTTTGCGTGAAATTCTTCCCGGGTTATCAGACAATATCTGCAAAAATAAATTGTCTTGCTAAAACTTTCGACGAAGCCACCCAGAGAATGACTGCCCAAATTATCGCCAACAAAAAATATGAGGGTTCCTTTAACTGTCTGGCCTATTCGTACTTCTACTCCATCTGTTTCGATAATTTTTAGGCTCTGCACCATTACTCCATACACTTTCTGATGATCAAAATATTTCTCTCTACAAAGAGCAACTAGTTTTATATTATTAGTATGTGATCGGAGATAATCGGGCAAGTTTAGAAAAGTGCAATATATAGCCAGCATTTTATAAATCTTTTTAGCAGGTCCAATTGGACATACAAGTTCAAAAGCATCTTGATACCCTATAATTATTAAAGCGTCAGGATTTTCCTTCAAGAATTTATTTTTTTTTATAATAGATCCATCAGTAATATCCTGTAAGATACTACCTTCAGAATTTACTGAAACATGCGACAAATCTTTCGCTACAGATTTATCTTTAAATAAACACTGGATTGTTTGTTCCATTGGTACGTAATGAAAAAATCTTTTTTTGCCATTTATAGTACCTAAAAGCTTCGCCTGAGGTTGCACATAATTAAAATGTGATTTGTAGAATTTTTTCCGTTTATAATCGGTTCCAAGTAAATTGTGACTTTTCGAGAACATATCACATTTAAAAACATCATCGATGATCTGATTTGATATTTCTGGCGATATTCCTTTTTCTATCAAACGGGCGTTTAATTTTCTTTTTATCACGTCTTGACTTTCGTTATAATTACTGTACTCTCCAGATACGATGTATTGTATAGTACTAGCAGGAATCATGAATTGACATTCCAATTTTAAATATAATTGAGCGACATTGGACAGGTATAAATCATCTGCAGAATCGTCAACCTCTGTATTAATTGAATTTACATTGCTCGTACTGGGATAATTAAATTCGAGATTATCTTGCATCACTGCATCACTCTAGTTATCAACTTGTACAGCTTCAGTAGGTATTTCATCAGTTTCCGGAAAAGATGTTTCTGCCTGATGAGCTCTGTGTCTCCGGGACAAATGCCCAGTAAAAGAACTGACATTATTATAAGCTTTTTCACAATCTTTATATGGACATTTCACTTTTAAATTTTCAACGATGTGAGCCTTCAAGTGCTTTATGAGGAGAGTATAATTTTTTATTTCTTTTTTGCATATTTCAAGAGTACAAATATACTTCGCTTGTTCATTTACTACACTATGCATACAATCAATTTGTACACTTTCCTTGAAATGTACATTATGAACCCGCATCAAATGACTCCTCAAGGAAGCTTCAATTTCAAAAAATCTTTGACACTTTTGAAAACCACAGTGAAATTTTGATGTTACATTTCGATGGTATTTTTGATGTTCAAAGTAAGACTTCAATCCTGCAGTCTCAAAATCGCAAAAGTAACAGAAAAACATTTTTACGAATCTGCAAAAAATTTAAACCACTTTAAAATACTTAGGATTTTTATTTTTTACCTAAAAAGAAATCGATTCGAAACATAACATCAAAAAATCATTAACAATACTTCTTTCGAATAATAATTTCCTTCTAATGAACAGAAGCTCTGTTGAAATAGTTCAAATTCTTTTTAATGCAATATATATTCTGAGAGAGTTGATTCTAAATTTGAAAAGATAAAAAAATGTAGCAAAGAAGAAATTAAGAAAGGTTCTATGCATAATGTTTTCTAATGTCATAGATTTCAAACAGCAATAAAATTCTTTTTGTAACTAATCAAATACAAATAATTTCTGTTTGTTCATTAAAATTGCTATAAAATTAACATCATGGTTTATCAAAAAACAATTTATAACTTGACGAAGAGGCAGATTAGGGGTTATCCACAAAAAACGAGATACTTTAGAGGGGGGGGGGGGCGAGTATCAAAATATCATTCTCCATGTTAAGTGTGAGGGGCCGTACTTAAATTAGGTAACGGATTATAGGCCCTTTCTGAAACCCCCCTCCCTCCTGTAACAAACTGCAACAAAATATTTCTACCCTCCCCCCACTCTTTCTTTACGTAATTTTTAGTTTCCAAAAATGTTTTACTAGATATTGCTAGTAGAATTAGGCAGGGAGTTCAGATATCAGCATTTTAATCTTGGAATACTTTCAACATAGAATCTTTTACAAGCGGAATAAAACAGTATTTCAGATACAAATTTATAATGTTCAAATTTGTTAATTTATTTTAAACAAAGAAATGTTTTTTCTGCTATAAAATATGGCTTTTTAATAAGACACTTGAATTTTCAACAAAATAATTAAATTTTTAACATAATAGTTGAATTTTCAACCTAAAAATATAAATACCCAACAAAAAGTGTCATAGTTACTATTTGAATCAAAAAACATTAAATTTATATAAAAAAAAAATTTAACCAAAAAGGCGAATTTTCTCTACAAAAATTGAATTTAAATACAAAAAATATGACTTCAGCAAAAAATTATGACTTCAGCGAAAAATTATTTTTCCACGAAACTGGTGTATTTTTACCCAACAAAAATTAAATTTTGAAGCAGGAAAATTTTTTCCCCTATCAAAAAAAGAGAAATTTCAACTGAAAAAGATCAACCTTAAAAACACGAAAGGTTAAATTTTCAACTAAAAAATTAATTTCAAACAAAAAAAAAAGACTTTTCCACTAAACATTTAAATTTTTAATCAAAGACATAAGCCTTCAATCAAACAAATAAATTTTTAACAATGTAGTTTAACTTTCACCCAAGTAGTTGAATTTTCAATTTGAAAAGATTGATTTTCAACAAAATAGTTAAACTTTCTATGAAAGAGATGAATTTTCAACAAAAAATATAATTGTTCGAAAAAAAATGATTTCCTAACGAAGTGATTCAACCAAATCTTTCAAATAAGAAAGTTGAATACTCAAGCAAAGAAGAATAATTTTTCACCAAAAAGTTGCATTTTCATAAAAAAAAGAAATTTGTACCAAAGAGGATGAGTTTATAAATCAAAAAGATAAATTAGAAAAAACTAGAAAAAAGAGTTTAATTTTCTGTTAAAAAATATTTTAGTTGACTTTCCACGATCAAAATATGAATTTTTAACCAAGAAATAAGTTTCTGCGAAAAAAATTGAATGTTTAATCCAAAAAGACGAATTTTTACCAAAAAGGGATGACCTTTTAACAAAATTGTTTAATTCTCTAACCAATAGTTGCATTTTTATCCAAAAAATATCAAATTTCTCTTGAAACAGATGAATTATTATTTAGAAAGAAAATAAACTTTAAAAAAATATGTAGTTGAATTTTCACCAAAAAGATTCCAGTTGACTTTCCGAAATCAAAAATATGAAATTTTCAACAAAAAATAAGTTTCTACGAACAAAATTCAATTTTTCATCCAAAAGGACGAATTTTTTCAACCAAAAGGGATGCATTTTTAACGGAATAAATCAATTCACTTCCAAATAGTTGAATTTTTATCCAAGAAAGATGAAATTTGTACTAAAACATATAAATTTTCAATTAAAAGGAAAAATTTTTGTTGAAATTGAACTTTCATCCAGAAAAGCCTTCAGATCATTTTTTAACACCAAAATGTAAATTTTAAACAATAAGTAATATTTCTACGAAATAGTTAAATTTTCAACAAAACAGTAGAATTTTCAACCACAAGTATGAACTTTTAACAAAATAATTTTATTTTCAACCAAACGCAGTTGCATTTTTATCCAATAAAGATGAATCTTCTCTTAAAGCAGATGAATTTTTTATTAGGGGAAGACAAATTTTTTTTTAATAGTTGAATTTTCATCCGGAAAAGATTTTACTTCTCTTTACAATAACAAAATATAAAATTTAACCAAAAAGTAAATTTTCTACAAAATAGTTACATTTTCAACAAAACAGCAGAATTTTCAACCAAAAAGTAAATTTTCTACAAAATAGTTCAATTTTCAACAAAACAGCAGAATTTTCAACCAAAAAGTATGACTTTTCAACAAAATTGTGAAAACTATAAGTTAATTTTCTGCTAAATAGTCGAATTTTTAACCAAAAAGTATAACTTTTTAACAAGATTGTTAAATTTTAGACCAAACAGTTGCATTTATGTCCAAGAAAAATGAAAATTCCAAGAGGATTTCAATAGACTTTTCTACAGAAAAATACCAATTTTTAAAAAAAGTAAATTTTTTAGGAAATAGTTGAATTTTGAACGAAACAGTTGCATTTCTGTCCAAGAAAGATGCAATATTTCTACTAAAAACAGATGAACTTTAAACTTAACAGGACACATTTTCAGGAAAATATTTATCATCCAAAAAATATTCCAGTTGACTTATCAGCAACAAAATAGGAATTTTAAATAAAAGTTTAATATTATATGAAAAGACTTGAATTTTTATAACTCAAAAAGACGAATTTTTAACAAAAGAGTTGAATTTGCAAAAAAAATATGTCTTTTTTTTTAACTGTTAAATTTTCAACCAAATATTAAAACTTATAACTAAAAAGATAATCTTCAAGAGAAAGTTTTTGCGAATTTGCAAAATTACGTACATGAGTGAAGGACCCCTGCCCCCCTATCGTAATAAATAGTAACAAAATGTCTGGACCCCCCCCCCCCCCATTGAGATGTTACGTAATTTAATTATGGTCCCTAATGGAAAAAGTATCACGGAGATGAAGAGGGGGGGGGGGGGTCAAGATTCTGAAAAATGTATCACGTATTTTATGATGGCTTCTTAGGAAAGGGCAGGGGAATCTGCTCAGATACGCACAGAAATGGGTCGAGTTCACAAAATATAAACTGTGCGAAAATTATTTAAAGATCACCAACATAAATTCGAGGCATAAATTACTATAAGTTTATAGTGTACACTTAAAATAATACTGAAGTATGAGTAAATGTAAAATGTGTTAATATAAAAATGAAAGTAGTTTCAATTTTCCCATGTATGCACCACATTCACGTCTCTCTTAAGCTGAACCAATAAAATACACTTTTTGAAATAGCCCGAAGTGGTTAACTGGAAATACCAGTGGCCCACTTCTAGCTATTTGAACCAGCAAAGCTAAATGGTTCAGTTTGAGAGAGTTGAATTTTATAATTTTAATAGTGACTCAGGAGATGACAATAAGTTCACTAATCTAATGGACAAAATTTTTCTTTTTAATCTCAAATTAAGGATTGTAAACTTCAAACGGTCGGGATATCATTTGCAGACATAAAAATATAACTAAATTAAAAAATGTGTATGGACCGAATCCATTTCAATTCAGGCAGAACGAATTATAAGGCACACGAATAGCTAGTGTGCAAACCTAACCTATTTATATCCAAGAGGGCGTCATTTAAAATACAAGTAAATACTATTTATTGAATAGCTGTCTTACCACTTTGTATCACGGTTAAGTCGGGTAATATCCCGGGACTTAGCCCGTTATAGCGATGAAATGTGGTCCAATTTGATAATATGTCACTTCACTATAATGCTAATTCACTGTCAGACTGCTATACGGTCTGCTATGAACGCGACCGAGGTGGATCGTAAAGCGAGGAGTG